>SRPQ01000032.1:0-73091 GCA_018360075.1 Claviceps cyperi
TCGAATGTTTTTTGAATGGTTTTCAAGGGCGTTCTGGCGTCTCCATGACTGCTCAAAGATGATGGGTTGGTTTGTGAATAAAGGTAAATTGACGCGTTGCGTCGAAAAGTGGAGGAAGTTTTGTGTTATTTGTGCGGGGCCGCTGTACCTGGTACGAACTCTTGTCGCCGTCCCACCTAAATTCGATCTCGAGACAAGCTTAGGTACGCTGCCAACGTCATTATTCTGGCCCGCAACGCATCCAAACAAATTCAAACAAATCAGCATTGATCATTTCTGCGATAACGGAATTATGCCTCCAAAGCGTATGACCGCCAATCCGGCGCGGCCTCAGCGCCATCGCGCCGGCAGAGGCCACGATTCATCCTCCTCCGACTCCGAAGGCAGCGACGCCGACTCGCCCTCGGCCTCTACCACAAAGGCGCCGATCCCACCACCTCCAAAGGCAATCAGCGCCGGAAAAATCATTAGTAACCTGGGAAAAGTTGATCTCAGTGCCTCAAAACGACAAGAAGCCCACCTAGCAGAGCAGCGCAGAACAGCAGCAGCATCCAAAGCCGAACGACTCGCCGCAGCCTCGGGCTTCGTTACAGCATCCGAAGAAGAAAGCGGAGACGACAGCCAAAATGCCGGCGAGAGCGGGTCCTCCTCGGAAGGGAGCAGCGAAGAGGAAGATGAAGACTCAGAAGAAGACACACCCAGACAAGTAATGCTGCGCCCGAAATTCGTGCCCAAATCCCAACGAGGAAAAGACGCCCTCGACCTAGAGAAACAACAAGAGGCCGCCTTTGAAGCACAAGAAGCAGCCAAGAAAAAAGCAGCAGATGCCCTCGTGGAAGAGCAAATCCGAAAAGACCTCGCCGCCCGAGCCGCCGGCAAGAAACACTGGGACGATGACGAGAACCCCGATTCGGAGGTCGACACGACGGATGGGATAGATCCAGCCGCCGAGGAGGCAGCCTGGCGGGTACGCGAGCTAAAACGCCTAAAGAGGTCGCGGGAGGCGATTGAAGAGAAAGAGCGCGAGCTCGCCGAGGTGGAGCGTCGGAGGAATTTAACAGAGGAGGAGCGACAGGCTGAGGATCAAGTGTTTTTGGCGAAGCAGCAGGACGAAAAGGATAGTAAGGGCAGGATGTCGTTTATGCAGAAATATCATCACAAGGGTGCGTTTTTTCAGGAGGAGGCTGCGGCGGCGGGTCTTTTGCAGCGCGATCTCATGGGGACGAGGATTGCGGATGATGTGCGCAATCGGGAGGCTTTGCCGGCGTATTTGCAGAAGAGGGATATGACGAAGCTGGGGAAGAAGGGCGCCACTAAGTATAGGGATATGAGGAGTGAGGATACGGGGCGGTGGGGGGATTTGGATGACCGGCGGAGGGACGGGAGATATCATGCCGGGGGAGGGAGGGATGATAGGTTCCGTGCTGATGATGAGAGGTTTAAGCCGGATGAGAGGGATGCTAAGGGTGCGAATGCCATTCCGTTGGGGGATAGGGAGACGAAGCAACGAGCTGGGGGGCGGAGTGGAGATGGAAGCGAGGATGGGAGGAGAAGTAGGGTGGATGAGTTTCGACCGAGAAATAGGGGCTTGTCGCGATCAAGATCGCGGTCAAGGTCACGGCCAAGGCGACGGTTAAGATCGAGATCGAGGTCAATATCAAGATCGAGAACACCACCGAGAGAACACAATGCCGACAGACGCCGCAAGAGGAGCACGTCGCGCTCTAGGAGAAGATATGAAGATAAAAGACGAAGAGTGGACGACTGATGATATAGACCATCTTGTATCATTATGTAGAACAGGGCCAGCAGGTATACTTTTGCAGTAATATACCGGAGTCCTGTTTGAGCTCGAGAATAAACCCACCACCAGGCATGCATTCCATTGTCCAGTGATTAAAACATCCCATACATATATATCTTCGTCTCATGCCGTGCGCACCCTCTATCCCATACTTCTCCCCTCCACACTCTACGTTCAATCCCCTGGAAATCCTCAGGTATCCTGGATCCAACTACATAAGATCCATCCATTACCCATAAAAGGGATCATATCCGCACGATTTCTACCCTCGCCCTATCGAATATTCTGTGGCTGACCATGTCCCCCGAGACGGCTGCGCTAGGAGCACGGAGCGTCATACGTGCGTATGTGCCTGCGCCCTTGCGCCGGGACAAAGAGCCTGGGTTAATGGTCAGGACACTTTCAACGACCTAGGAGAGGAGCTGCGAGTTAGTATAGAGTAATAAGAGCACGGTACCTGCAGACACACGACTTTGTTTGCCTTTCACGACGTCTTTTCTTTCCTCTCTTCTGTGTAATTTTCCCGACCTTTCTCTCTCTCGTCTTCTTCTTTTTCATCGCTCTCGTCTCCTCCTTTTTCGTGGCTTACCTTTGCAAACGGCGGCAACGAACTCGGCACAACCATGACATCCGGCCTCACATTCACCATCTCCGCCAGCCGCATATACGCCACATCGACTACCGCCCCCGTCGCTATGCCCTGCTCCGTCCCCGTCCGCGGCAACCTCGCCCGATCCGTCGGCGGGAATAATGGGAAATAATGCCTCTGCTCAATCAGATACCTGCACAGACGGCCCATCAGGTCTCCTCCGGGGCCACCCGCCGACGTCGGTGCGGAAGTCACTCGGGAGAGCTCCTCGCTGCGCAGCTCGTACAGGATATCCTGCGAGGAGAGGCCGATGACCATTTCATTCATGGATAGTGTCATGGGGTTGGAAACAATTTTGGCGGATTTCGGGAGCCCGAGTTCCTTGCGGGAGAGAGAGTCCTGCGGCCAGGAGACGTGTTTGGCGAGAATGTCGCGTGTGGAGGGGACAAGGATGACGGTGAGGTGCGTGTTGGAGGCACAGGCGCGGGTGAGGGCTGCTGCGAAGAGGTATCGGAACACGGTGCTCATGGTAGCGGTATCGGGATCGATAGTGGCGGCCTCTTCAGGGAGATCGAAGTCGCCAGTCGCGATGAGGGGGTGATTGATGTCGACAAAGGGCCCAGTGAGGACGAGCGCGTCGGCATATGTATCTGCTGCCTGGGAGCAGAGTGCGTGGAGGGGTTCATAGTCGAGGTTATCGTCTGCTGTGTACGGACCAGCCGCAAAGAGAATGTTCAGAGGCGCTGGATCCTCGTCCGAGTCCATGACGTCCATACCGCCTCTCAGCCTTTCTCGGTGCGCGGCGAGGGCAGACGGCGTGGATGCCGCGTTGGGGAGCAGGGGGACTTGCAGTATCTCGTGGACCACGAATTCGCTTCCCGTGGTGTTGATGCCCCTAAAGGCAGCGATCTGGCCCGGGAAGAAGCTCCAAGAGCGGATGTTGTCCATCTTGAGGGGCACGCGCAGGCCCATGCCTGTCCGTCGAGACATTTCTAGTACCAGAGATGCGGCGTTAAGTCTGCCCTCCATGGAGTCGGACGCAATTCTGCCCACGGCAACAATCTCTGTCGTGCTCTGACTTGCGGCGCTGCCAAACGCCGAATCGTCCAGCTGATAGTAGTCCTGCACAATCGTCATAAATTCATCGATGCGGTCATCCAGAGTCTCGCTCGCCTCTGATAATTTCATAGCCAACGGCTTGTACGCCATCTTCTTCTGGTCCGACGCAGCCGTCAGTTTAATTCTCGGCTCTGAGAATGGTGTCACGGGTGCCGCAGCCGCAGCGAGATGTTGATTGAGAACCTCGACAACATCTCCTGGATTCGCACGATCAGCAAACGATGATGACCTGTCAAGATGACCCCGACAAAGGGAATCTCAATAAAATTAGCTTCTTTATTCATTACCCCTTGCCTTCCGAGGAAGTCAAGTGTGATACTATCAAGAGTTCCAGAAAGAACGACAACGTACGGCAATCCATTCATAGCCTTGAGCTGGTCACTCATGCCCGCGGGCGAGCTGTTGACTCTTAGCCCGCCCATCTTCCTTTTGAGCTCGCTGCCCGAGCCTCGGTTCGCCGCCCTCGACGCCAAAGCGGGTGTGCTCGGTACCAAGCCATCCAGCATCCCAAACACGTCCCCGCCCGAGACGCCTCTCGGAACGGCATTCACCCTGCGCTCGCCCCTGACCTGTATTGCGCGATGGCTCTTCTCCAGCTCGTCCTGGATGCTGTGTTTCAGATTTCGGATATTCTGCAGAGAGAGGGCGGACTGAGCGTCCAGGTCCATCCTGATGCAGTATGCATCCCATTTGAAGAAGAGATCGTCCACGGACAAGTCGTGTAGGCGAAGAATGGACTGGATCTCGTAGAGAACGTCTTGCTCGAGCGGCTTGTGGGGAGAGAAGCGGGTTTGCATGTCGGTGTCTGCCATGGTGGGCAATGAGTTCTGGTGTGGGAGGGCTTGCGAAGCTACAATGGCAGCGATGCGCTCCACGAGGGGCACACGAACGAGGGTCGATGTTCGTTGTTCTCTCACGTGCTCGATGCAAATAACGCGATTCGATTGTAGACGGCTGGTGGTTGTTGTTGTTACTCTGGCTGCATCGAAGTTGGAACTTGGGGAGACGCGACGACGCGCTTCGTGGCTAGTGCAGCGCGTAAAGCACCTGCAGGGTCCAGGACCCCAAGGACTCGGCCACTGTGTCGCACTGTATCGCACTGTATTGCAATGCGCCTCACGGGTCATCGACAGTGGGCGACATCTTCGCACTCAGGTTCATATTGGCCAGTAGCTGCGCCATTCTTTTGTGCAACATGAAGTGCTTGTATCGCAGGGTATATAGGGGTATATACAAGCACAGCAGGATGACTCCTTGGGCGCCGTGAAAAAAGTAGCACTCACGTGGATTTCCGTCTTCCTACATAGACAATAGGACAATCCTGACATGGCCAGAAGAGAGATGATGGACAGCTTCCGAAGTCACATGGATATGCGTCATCCTCGGTGGTAAAGGGACCACAAGGCTGGTACCTTCCTACAGCTGAGGACTATTCGTATCACGATGAAGGTAGTCCAAGCAGCAAGGGTATCGAGAGGGATGCTTCTTCCGCTGCGAAAAGCGCGTCTTCCACCAAACGGACTCGCAGCAGACTTCATCGTTAACGTCAAGGCAATCACGCCTCAAATTCAGGCGACCATCAGATGATGAGTCTGCCAAGGCTAGAGGCAAATGCATAGATAGCATGTGATCATTACCATGAAGTCAAGAATCGTTTTCACATTCGTGAAGATCGAGCTCCTGCGTAGTGGTAGCCACAAAAGGACTCAAACACACGCCCTTCTAAATACAGACGTAGGCAAGGGACTGCGTTTCGAGTTTTTAGTCGACGGAAAAATGCATCACGATCGCAACTTATGAGAGCAGATAGCAAGGGTGCGGAGAGGTAGGTATGACAGCTTAACTAGGTGTACGCACACGGACACATTGTGGACGAGTACATAAGTTCAGAACCGACTCCATCTCACGTTGGCCTTCGCACCTGAATCTGAACATTTTGATGGCACCCTTGTCAGGGAGAAGGGTGCGACGAAGTATCACGCTACTACCTGAAGCATGTCAGGCTCTATGTATCACAATCTGACAACTAATGAAGGAAAATAACCTTGAAAGGAAGGCTAACGTTTAAACCCAAAACAAAACCAGGACGAGACCTAAAAGCACAAATGGCGAATGAAATGTGAAAATCGAAGAAAGCAAAGTAACGTTCGCTTCATATTCTCCGCTACGGTATTGTAAGCATACTTACTTACTTACTACGCTGTGGTATAGATAGTGCATAAAAAGCTACTTTGTAAAACCAAACTCCCTCGGCGCCACGTCATGCTAATTCTCAAGAAAACCCCCTTCCCTTCCTTCCCTCCCCTCCCAAAGTCAACCAAAAAAAAAACCTCATGGTATCAATTCTCTCAAGCTTCTCCGCTGCTTCCACTCTAGCCATTTGTCATTGCTAATCATGTACCTCATGTCGACGACCTGTCCACACCCCCCATATCCCATCTTCAAACCCCTCAGTTCCCATCCAAATCATCCCCATCCCCCTCCAGACTTGTCATACTCGTATCCAAATCCCATCCCACCCACGCACTACTCGACGCAAGATAATCAAACGACAGCCCCCCCGCCCCATCCTTGAGCGGCGAACTTGGCATCATTGCATCCGTGCTTAAGAGATTCCCAAAATCAATCAACCCACCCCCATTCCCATCCAAAGTCGGCAGATTGCTCAAATCTAATTCGTTTTCCCCAAACAAAATCCCATCGGAGAACATCATGTTCATAGTGCGACTGAGAGGCGAGTCAAACACCTCAAAATCACCTTGGTGGTTCCGAGGACTGCGTCTTCGGCTCGCGCTTCCGGGGAACCCAAACGCAGCAGGGGGCGTCTTGGTAGGGGTTCGCTGCAAGAGCATCAGATTTTGGCGGGGAGAGGCGATGGATCGAAGGGATCGGATAGAGCGGGAGATGCTTCTCGTAATGGGGCGATGGCTAGGCGTGACCTGTGTGGGCGTTTTGAAAGGTTCTTTTGGTGCGCCCGCGTTGTTAGCATGGGGTGGAGGTGTGCAAGGTCGAGCGATTGCTGGGCTTTTGAAGAGAGCATCATCTAGGCGGTTGCCGGAAGCCAAACTCTGGGTTTTGGCCTTGGTCGGTGCGGCAAAGTTTTCTTTTTCGGTGCTTGTACCTTTGGGACAACGACTTTCGTCGGGCGTTTGCACGGTATTCACGTGCAGCTCGCCGAGTGTCTTTAAGACACCTTCCTTGCGGGGTGAGGGAAAGAGCACTCTTTTGGTACTCCCCACGGCCGCGTCAAACTCCACGTCTATGGGACTTCCAGCCGTACCACTGCCGTGGCTGGCCCCTGAGTGAGTTGAACCGGGATTCGAGCGGGTTTCCTGCGCATCCAGACTCGCAGATTCCTCTTTGGCCGTTATTTGTTGTGTCTGTTGCGGTTCCGAGATACCTCTCCCTTCCTGCTGCTTCGGTGAAGATGGCTCAACGGGACCAAGGGCGTCTGTATGATGATAGGCCTCCGAGGTAGGATTCATGGCTCCGCTACTCTTGGCACGAGACCTCTTCGGCCGAGGTGCGTTCCGTGCGGCGCCTCGCTTTTTGCGTTCCTGACCCAGACGAGACGCATCTTTGTCCCATCTGTCTGGCGGACGATGGCTCTTGCACTTGGTCAGCCATATTCCGCATGGATTGCAAAGGAGCAATTCCTGCCACTGCGTCTTGTCGTCCTCTCCTCCCAGGCTCTTCTTGACTAGACGATGTAAGGTGGGTTTCTTGTCTGCATCACGGCGCAGAATCTCAATCGCCGTGATTCTTCCAGGCTCAACCGAGTACTCACAGTACTCCGGGACGCCTTCCTTCTCCTGCACCCAGATCTTCCGCCACGTTGGCGTCTCGATCGCTCCGCAGTTGCAGCAGTACGGAGGCATCTCACCATTCATGACCGCTGCTTCCAGACGCTGCTTGATAGCATGCTTCTTCACATTGTTTTTGTTTGATCTCGTCACAATGTGAGGAGGGGAGGGAGGAGGTATAGCGTCACTGTTGTCCACCAACGCCAGGAGTGATGTCTCTTCAAAAGCAGCCACTATCGGTGCAACTGGATCGCTTGCGGGGATCGGCAGTGTCAGGGGACCGGAAGAGGCGGCACGTTTCAGGGTCGACGCAGCGGGAGGGGGCGCTGCTGGAAGTGGTGGCTCCGCAGATACGGACTGGGACAAAGACGACGGACCAGCAGATTCACTGGTAGGCATAGCTGGCAAAGCCAGAGGCCCAGCAGATTGAGATCGAGCAACGTGCCGGGATGTCGACACAGCGGGAGATGCTGGTGCGGGAGTACTCTCGTGACCTTTGGAGCCTTGCTCCTCTTCTTTGCTCATGTCGGCGGCTGCTGGCGGTGAGGGCTCTATACTACATTCAGGTGCGACGGCTGGACTGGGCATTGGAGCCATGCTCTCCCTCGACTTCTTGGGGTTTCCCTCCTCCATGTTGTCCTCTGTTGCCGTCACTGTTGTATGAACGGGGCTCGCAGACATCTTGGCAGCATGGGAAGAAACAGAAGCATCAGCGTCGGCCGCATCAATCGCATCGGTTGTCGGAGGAGGGGTGGGAGGCATGTCTCGCGGAGGCTTCTCGGCTGCCAACCTGGTGGGCGGCATCTCTAGTGTAGGCAGGAACTGGGCGTCAGAATAAAGTTGCGCCGGAGTCGAGTTCGGTTGCGGTGTGTTGTAACTGCAAATATGAACCAAGTCCTGTCCCAACGGCCCGTCCTGCATCTGGAAAACCTGATGCGGGATGCCGCTAGCAGTTCGTGCTTGCGTAGGCTTTTTCCGGATCCGACGAGGGCGTGGACATTTGGGTTGCGGAACGTTTTGCAGCGGCTCATCACCAAAGAGGTCATCCAAGTCATCGGTAGCTAAGCTGGTTGCGTCCCGGAGAGGTTCGTTTGAAGGCATGGGAGGAAGCACGGGGCTAGATGGAGGGGGACTAGATTGAATAAACGACGACGTTTTCTGCACAGGCGGCGAAGAGCCGATATCAGCAGGGCTGCCAACAGAGTAGGCGGGCGTGGGTGCCAGGGATTCGGGCGATCGGCCATCTTCCTGACTTGGTGAGAGCGGATGAAATGACGAGATGTTGGAGAGTGGCTGCTGGCTCAAGGCAGACTCTTGTCTGGGCATTTTGCTAGGGTCCAGCCCTCGAGTCTGGAGGTGACGTGACGGCCCTTCGGGAATCGGCGTAGGAGCTCGTGGGACATCTCGGAGATGACTGTCGTTACGTGAAGAAGCGTCGCTATTGACCAAGACAGGCCGAAAGTTGCGCAATGAGCCAGAAGTACTGGCGGCCACCCTTAACGATTCGGGGTTGTTGGCAAAGGGATTCGATGAAGCCCTCTCAACTACCGTAGTCTTGACCCTTTTTCTCATGGGACCAGTATCCTCGCCCTCGGTGCCGTCTTCGTATCCAGACGTGTTGCCTTCCGCGACCTTCTTCCTAGGCCGACCACGGGGCCGACCGGTGGGTTGTCTCTTTCTTGGCGCTCTGTTGGATGTTCGACTCGATGGTCTTGATGAAGGAGCTGCTACACCATCTGGCTGCTCGCTGGGATCGACAGACATGGGTGCCATTCTCGGCAGTTCTTGTGTCGGCCCTGAAGGCTCTTGCATCTGCGTCTGCTGAAGATAGTGCACGGGACCCTGCGAGTCGCGTCTGGCCATTGTATTGGGCTGATTAACTTGGCCCTGCGACATTGCCGGAGACGCACCTCGTAAGACGTTGCTTATTTGCGGTTGACTCTGGCCAATGTGTGGGTTTGTTTGCAGGAAAGAACTCCATTCCGCGGCGCCCGTGGGAGTCATGACAGCCTCCATGGGTCTCATTTGCGCCGTCATGTCCGAGCTGTTGTGATGTATTTGTGTGTTGGGCCTTGCTGCCGTGGACAGGCGCAACCTGACTTCCAGAGTTTCCCGATTGGCACCACCGAATACGCCGAGCAGATTCTTGGTCACACGCCCGGTCACCATCTTGGGCTGCTGCATTATCGAGTCGTTTCGCAGAGAGTCAAGCGCCCAAGAAAGCATACCCTGTCCCACCAAAGGCGTATCAGGTTCCGAAAAATCGAGGGCATAGATGGTGTAGTCCGTTTCTTGACTAGCAAGCTCAGGACTGCATTCCATGACGGCATGGATACACGGCCGCAAATCGACGACACCAATAAGAGACGTCTCGTCTAAGGATACCGTTTGAATCTGGAGGGTTTGTGGAAATCTGGCCAGGCAGTTTACCTTGCCATCCTTGTCGAAAGTATAGTGAACCTTGACTAGAGAAAACGTGTCTTGTTTAGCCCTGAAAAAACGACCGAGACGTACGTGCCATATTCCGTTCGGAAGGGAGGGAGGAGTTTCGACATACGGCCCATTGTCCTGACTTGGACGCCAGATTCTTCAGCGCTGGCCGGAGAGGGCTCACGTTGCTGCTGCTGGCTTCTTTGTGATGGTGGAAGCTGTTGATGTTGTGCGTGCTGGCCGTTCCAAGAGCCCATGGGCGCGACTGGCACCGGCGAAGCCATAGCGAGGATTCCTGGACGAGGCAAAATGGTGTGCACAGCGATATGGACAGCGATGCAAGCACTGATGCAGGTGGTGATGCAGGAGGCAAAGGCTCAGTCGATAATTGGAGACGAGGAGAAGGAAAGACGGAAGCAGGCTGCAGCATCGATCTGAGGTGGAGTGGGGAGTTGTTGTGCACACTGCAATCAAATGGGAGGCGGGTGGGCGGGTGCATGTTCGTGACGCGCCACTTGTGCCTTTGAGCTCTTGGTCGCGTTGCATCCGACGTGAGAGCGTGACAGTGGATCCACCACTTTAAAGCCACCGAACCGACCTGCAGCGCGTCGGGAGTTTCGGCGAACGATTCGAAGCGGGGCTTTGCTCTCCAGACAGCAGGAAGTTGCCAGGAACAAGCGATGATGCAGGAGGGAAAAAGGAGGACGCTGCAGGATGAAGGCGAAGAAGAGGAATATACTTCCGCAGTGCGCCCTTTGTTGCCTTTTGCTTCGATGACTTGGCATCATGTCAGTCACACATATGTATATACATGTACTCCGTACCCCATAGTCACGACTCACGACTCACGACTCACGACTCACTCACACATCACAACAGGCCGGCCAGCGCGAAGCTGTGTCGTTTCTTTCGATCCACAGCTCCGATCCGCACGCATTGGATTGGACTGCACCTACCGACCGAGACCGGTGTAGCGTAGCGTCTGTGGAATTGGATTCGCGAGCCACCACAGAAAGAGAAGGGAATCAGGTCAGGCGTGATTCGTGAATTCAGACCAGATTGTCATGCACGTTGCTGCTCGTCATGACTTCTCAATGTTCGTGTTCGCCGTCTTGCTGTTAATGTTGTTGTTGTTGTTGTCAATCCCTCATCTCGTCTTTCTTCACTCCGCTTCCTCTTGTCATCTGCCTCATCTGCCTCGTCCTTCCGTCGCGTCCTAGAAGAACGGGGTGGGCACCAGAGTCTTTTCGCGTCGAGCCGTCCACGCGCGAGGATGAAGCCATCATGCTCAGCCGGCCTCTTCATCCCGATTCTCATCCATCCCCTCCCTTCCATCGCTGATCCACCTGTCAGTTGGCCGCTTTCAGCCTTGAAGTTTCACATCCTTCACTTCTCCAGAGTTCAGACTCCAGAGAGGCTGAAGACCCGCAATCGATTGATGACGACCCGGACCAACACTGTCTCTCTTTCTAATTATGTCTGTTGTCTTGGTATCCTCCGCACCTGTGCCTAGGTACACCTACAGGCTACATATGTATGTACACTGTGTAATGCTCATGGGTCTCGTCGTGACAAAAAAGACGCATTCGTGTTGTGTACTTACAGTTGAGCAGGCTGCCCTCAGGTCTTGGGCTTGGGCGCGCTCTTTGCAAAAACGTGGCTGCGATCCGTTAACATGCCTCCTGAGTCGGGACCTGTACGGTGCCATCGATACGAATACCACATGCCGTGCACGTCGTGGCACTATTCACACATTCCATTACGTATGCCCTCCATTTCGGCAACATCTGTATTCTTGTTTCTTGCCCAGTCCACAACGGCCGCACACTTGCATCAAGTCACAAGAACAGTCTTGAAGCACACCTCTGCGTCGTCCGTTTACCCTTATTATTTTATAGTACATAAGGCTAGTCATTGCCAATTCCACCCATGCATGCATCGTTCGCCTTTTCTTCTTTTGAAACTACAATCGGCTAGTTGGTAATTCGTCATCTACCCACCTTGCCTTTCCATCTTTATCCACCACAGTCTTGCGGCGAAGGATCTCATTCACCACCTCAGCGACGCCCTGTCGCCCATTCCTTGATGCAACGATAGTTCTGAAAATCTTGCCGCGCGTCAAGCTGTCTTCTTTGACAACGGCTTTGACTTCTTTCTCGGTGGGCACGCCGTAATTATGGTGGGGGTATTCCGAAAAGGTGCGGTCAGTGAATAGTTGCAGTTGTTTCTCCTCGTTGTATTCGAAGAACGGCTGGGTTATGTTTTCGCTAGCGGGGACGCCGTCCAGCGACTCGAATTGCCACTTGGGCGCGGTCTTGCGAACGAGTAGAGCGGTGACACCTTCTGTGAAGTCGGGGTGTTGCATGAATTTGCTGGCAATCTGGTGCTCCCTCTTAAACGTCTCGGCAATGTCCCAGTCGCCGCCGAGGCGCATCTGCCTCAATGTGACGTGCACGGCGGTTGGGGATCGCTGTTGCAAGGTAGACAGCGTCCTTTCAGCCCACTTCTGGGTCTTTCTTTTCCAGTTCTTCTTGGGAGCGAGTTTCCCTTGCTCTCTCAAAAAGGCAACATCCATTTCATCCTCTGATGCGGCATCAAGTTCCTCCTCCATGGCAGCACCTGTTTGCTCCTCCACGGCAGCATTTGTCTGTTCCTCCATGGCAGCATTTGCCTGTTCCTGCACGGCAACACCACTTTGCGGCTCCGAGCCAGCATCTGTTTGCTCTTCTACAGCAACACCTGTCTGCTCCTCCACTGTAGCACCGGTCTCTTCCTCAACGGCAGCACCTATTTGCTCCACGGCAGAATCTGCTTGCTCCTCCACAGGAACAGTCGCCTCTTCCTTCAAGGCAGCAACAATATCCGCAACATTGTTCTTGCTGAAGCACCGGTCGATGACTTTTCGGAGTGCGCCGCGCAGTAGGAAAGGCTGATCATATGGCAACCCAGTGCAAAACTCCTCCAGGGTGTTATTAATAACAGCAAGTTTCCTCGGCATTTCATCGTCATCTCTGAACCTCAACTCAGCCAGGCGAGCCTCTAAGTCAGGCAGACTCGTCGAGTGAAGGTAATGCGTAGCAATCCCAGAGTAAAACACATTCGGCCCAATCAAACGATCACTCGTCAACGCGAGATACGTGCCCAAAGCCCCATTTAACCGCGGCAGGAAAAATGACGCTCCCACATCCGGAAAGAAGCCAATCGTCGTCTCAGGCATAGCAAAGACAGTCTTTTCCGTCGCAATCCGAAAGGGCGCGTGCATGCTCAGACCGACGCCTCCGCCCATGGTCACGCCATCCATCAAGGCAACGTAGGGCTTCTTGTACGTAGCAATATAGTGCATGAGCTTGTACTCGAGGGCGAAGAAACCGGCCGACTTTTTCCACCCGTTGGGCCCTTCTTGATTGAGCTTGGCTAGTGCGGCTACGTCGCCGCCTGCGCAGAGGGCTCGGTCTCCCGCACCCTTCAACAAGACGATGTTGGCCATGTCGGATTTCTCCCATTCGATCATTCGGGGGACTATTTTGCGAATCATGGAGCCGTTGAGGGAGTTGAGTTGTTTGGGCCGATTCAGGATGATGGTTCGGAGGCCGTACTTGGTTGCAAAGATGACATCGTCGACGCCGTCGTCTGGCAATTCCTTGATGTTGGTGGCTTGTGCGGAAAGCTACAGAAAGAAAGGCCATGTCAGAATCAGAAAATGAAGAGAAGAGGTCTTCTTCCACATTCGGTCAGGATATGTTGTTTCCAGACTTGTGAAAGACGCGGAGAGCAGATGACTGCTTGCCAGTTGCCCTTCCAGACCAGGAGAGAGTAATGAAAGAGAGCGCAAGGGGGAAAATAAGACGCAAGAAGCAATGATGCCGATAGAGGGGGATCGTGATTCGTACCCCTTGAGCCGCAGACTGCGCCATGGTGTTGCGTCTTGAGCTCCGGCTTGCGACATGGGCGGCTGGGCCAGCTCGCGTGGCGAAGGCCCGGAACGACATCGAGGAAGTAAGGTTGAGTCTTTGTCGAAAAGGGCGCAATGCGCAATCGAATAGCCGCGGCTATGAGGGTTGTGCCGAAAGTGCGATTGGGCCAGCCAGGCTCTCGTTGTGAGTCGTGACAGGCAAACAGAATTGGCGGGTTTGCCTTGGCCAAAATTTAGTTCCTTCAAGACGGGAACGATTGTCAAGCTTGTCGACAGGAGCCGTCGCTTGCCGGGCGTGCGGTACGTACCCGTCAGCTTTGAGCTGCGACGCGCCAAGTGGGCTCAGCTCACAACAGCCAAGCACTGGCCAATGAGGGCACGCATCCAACCACCTCTTCCCAACTTTTCGACTTCGCAGCCTTGCGATCGCGCTCTAGGCCAAACCACATCTCTCACTCGATACCGACGCCTCTTTCCAATATGGCGGACCCCAAGATCCAGTACGAGGCCTTTTCCAAGGTGTTCCAAGGCTCTTCCCGAGCTGCTTCAAAGTGTAACTTCATCGCACGGACAAGGGCCTCACTAACCTAATCCTAGGGAGCTGCTGAACAAGCCGCGCAACGAACTCACGTACGCCATCTTCCATTTCCTCTGAGCCATCCCGCCTCCCAGCCTACCTGTACCAATTCACCCAAGAGTTCGGGTTCTCTTCCATGCATGCATTGCTAATCTAGACCTCTTCTCCTCGTCACCCACAGAGAATACGAAATCGCTGAGCTAGAGGAGCACGAATTCACCTCAGGCCCCCTCTCCATCCTCCAAACGGCCGTCAAATCACACACTCAGGTCCTCATTTCGATCCGTAACAACCGCAAACTGCTCGCGCGCGTCAAGGCCTTTGATCGGCACTGCAACATGGTGCTCGAGAATGTCAAGGAGATGTGGACGGAGACGCCGCGGCTGGCAGATGGGAAGAAGGGTCGGCCGGTGAATAAGGATCGATTTATCAGCAAGATGTACGTTTCAAGCCCTGGGGAGCGGCGGATGATTATGATGTGGAAAACAAAAACGAAGTAGCAAAGAAAGAAGGCGAACAAGTATGGGCCGAGTAGGGAATCGTGCTAATCGTGATTGGATTTAGGTTTCTGCGAGGAGATAGCGTCATCCTCGTTCTGCTAAGCTAAGGGTTCTGAAAAGGGTTGTCAGGCTATTGATTTTCTTGTTTATTAGGTTGGGTTTTCTACGCGGGACATGAAAAGGGCGATGATATCGTTTACTCGTTGAAATACAACAACGCTTGCCTTGTCCACTTTCGGGTTCGTCTAGCATATGATGTGTCGATTATGTATGTCGAGGAGGGATAGGACTGTGGCTTTGATTCCTTAAGCATAGGCGTCTCATCTCTGCAGAGATACCTCGACTCCTTTGATCAAACAGGAAAAAGGTGTGTGTGTTGGGGGGGGGGGGGCATTTACAACGTACGAGGAATGACAATGACCACAGAAAGAGATTTAAATACAGAAGAGACCCATTCAATTATTTTCCGCTTACTTGTGCGTGTCCGGCGCAAGTTTGATGTTTGGAGAATGCATGCATCTACCGACTTTACTAATGACCCATCGTTCCTGTCCTTCACCACCTCGTTCTCAACATCACGGCAGCCACCAACTTGATCCCAGGTCGGATGGCTCATCCAGCGCAATTCACCTCATCATCTAAACTGGTGCAAAGCCATGGCCTCACCGCGAATTCACACCATTGAGCAGCTCAATTTCGAGGTCTGCCTGCCTGCCTGCCTGCCTACCTGCCCCTGTCAAGGCTTCGCAAGTATCATGACTCGCCACTGCGGATTCAACGCAGTGTAACCGGCTCCGAGGGAGCGCAGCTGGAAGCATCCCTCTGTGCTAATGACGTCCTATTCTAGGGCTCGACGTATGTATTCCTAGGCCTACTGTCCAGCTCCAAGAAGCCTAGTGGGAACATGCCCAGTCTCCAAAGGGTCGGCATATTACGCAAGATAATGGACAGGCCTTAGTTGTTGAAATACATGTCGTTGGAGCATCAGTGATGTTTGCCAGCTCAGACGACTTCATCGCGAGTCACGAGTCACGAGTCACGAATTCAGCGGTAGACCAGTCCGTCAACTATACATTTTGTTTGACTTGACTTGTCTTTTCTGACAGCCATAGCATGCCCATGCTTTCTTTGCTGCCAGATGGCAGCTCGATGTAAAGACCTCCTCCCTATGCAAGAAAGAGCACATCAGTAACAAAATGGAGGAAAGGGGTTATCCCGACGTGTCATGGCCGAGGCCGAGGCTGGAAGCAGAAAACGCCACAAACAATAATCAAGACCAGTCATCTTTGGGCCTCAAAGCAAAAATGTGAATCAACGAGAGCTGTAGCTCAACTCGCTCAACCTGTTTCGTAACGCCGCTCCAAATGTCCAAAAGAAAACACAACCTTTCTATGTCCGAGAATGCCAGGTCCGCCCTTGATGAATACAAAGCATAAACACCATAACCAGACCGTGGAAACGTATTGTACAAGAAACGCCAAGATTACAAATTCTTCACCTGGGGATATTCTCATGCGCGGTCCATCAGCATAAAAGCGGTACTCCCAATGGCTCCCACGACGAACAGCATCGTGATGATTCCGGCGCCGACTTTGTCCGCTATAGTTAGTGGCTTCAGTTTCGTCGGATCTTCGGTACCTCCACTTCCAGCAGAAGGATCGCCCTTGGATGTGCCGCCAGTTTTGGAGGTTACAGGCGGGGCAGCTTTGCCTATGAGGTTGTACATGACGGCGTCGAGGGCGTTCATCATCGACCCGACAGCAACGACTCCGTCAAAGGTACCGCCCGGAATCCAGGTGTAGCCGCAGGCAGTGCCGGGTGGGCCTTTATATTTGGTGGCGTCGGGTGACCCGATGCATACCGAGGCGGCTTTGGTAGCAGCTGTTTCCAGGAGTGGCTTGATGGTTGAGTAGGTATACGGAGCGAGTTGCGTAGTGGCCGCGAGCCAGCGAATCAAATAACCCTTGAAACTTTGCTGATCGTTATTGCATAGTTTGTTCGGCTCGCAGAATTGTTCAAAGATGATACCGTCCTTTGTGAACTTGCTTTTGGAGTGCTGCAAGAGACCATCCACAGCAGCCTTCCATTTATTATCGCCAGTGGCATTGTACATCGCTGCGGCGCCGTGGAGGAAAATACCAGAATTGTAGGACCACTCGAGCAAGTCAATCCGTTTGCAGGTACCGTCAAGGTCAATGGTGATGCCGTCGTGGACGCCGTAGTCCTTGGTGATCAGACCAATGCTTTGATGCCAGTCGAAAATCTTGGTTGCCCAGTCGCCATAGGTCGTGTTTCCGGTATACCTGTGCAGTCGTGCAGCAATATTGAAAAAGCATCCGTTGGAAATGGAGTTTTTGTAGTTCCACCCGTTGTTGAACTGGAAGATCTGCCATCTCATGCCACCCGTGCAGTCTGCTGGGTCCCATCGCAGGACATATTGATTGAAGACAGCCTGCGTAACGGCGAGCCACTGGGCATCGTCTTTGGGAGGGTCGGGAAATTTGACTTCGGCCGCACTCATCGAGGCCATGGCCCAGAAGCCTTGATCATCGTTGCCTTCGGTACGCGTCTGATTCTTTGGCATGAAGTCTTTTGTCGGGCCGGCCTGATGCACCATTGCCTGCAGCGTTGCGTCGTTATAGGATGTGTCTCCGGTAAGATGCCAGTAATCGATAATTGTTCCAAACATTGCGCCTGCTTCCCACCCTGCTTGACGTTAGTGACGATCCGTGTCTTCAAGCTTGACCCAACAAGTTGGTAGTGCGTTCGTTCTTCGCGTCTTACAGTAGTATGGGTCTGGAAGATTGCCTGGAGTATCTCCTGTGTTGTTTCCAGTGTAGTATTTCATTAAGCCATAGGCGAGAGTCGCTGCCGTGTTCTTTACAGAATCTAGAAATGAATCGGAATCAGCAAACCGTTGTCGAGGGGCGCATTGCAATCGAGGTTCGATTGAGTCATACTATCGTCGGTGACAGTCACACTGAGACTGAGGGCTGGAGTGCTCGCGAGAGCCAGCGACAGAGCCGCCGCAGTTTTAAAACCTCTCATGACTTGTACCACAGCGTGGTCTCAACGCGTTGGGGGTAGATTTGTATATTCTGTTGCTCCAGCGATTGATGTGTGCACCAATCGCACTGTTTGAGACGTGGTATAGAGGCGCCAAGTATGTTGTAATATTGTCAGGACAAAAAGACCAGCCCTAGTATGTCCTGATGATGAATTAGAGGCGTGGAACTCGAACCGGAATCGTGAAACGGTCAAAAGGTTGGAAGAGCGGCGGCGGTCAGGGTTGGAGCCCAGGGAATGAATGGCCTTGCTCGAAGTGTTGGATAAGTGCGTTGGAAAGAAAATTGCGAATATCAATGAGCGGAAGATGGAATTTGAGAGGTAGAATGGACGAATAATGTCGGCGGATGTACTCTATAGAGACTCGAGAGGCGCAAGATTCAACAAGAGGGAAAGAGGGCTCGGTTCTGCCGTTCTGCCTGTCACCATCCATTGCCCATTGACCAACGCCACACCGAGTTGAGTCTCTTCGCTCTTCGCACGACCCCTTTTTGTGGACTTTGGTGTCGAGCTTGTGACTGCGCCGCGACGTACGCGACGCCAAGTGGCTTAGCACTGAGCTGTCACCACTCACCACCCAAAAGGCTAACGGCGCCAGTTGTGGGAACTGAGAACTCCGACGCCAAAAAATCGGGTGCCCCGACGAGCGACTCCAAGAAGTCAGAGTCCCAGACGCGACTACATACCTAATGTAGGCTAATGTATGTACATACAAGCTGGTGCAGGCGGTGAAGTTCACACATATACGGAGTACATATTCATCGCCGCGACCATGAGCGCTGCTCCCGTGCTACGGTGACGTACATACCTCGGCTCCTCAAACACGCGCTTAACGAACGAGGCTACTTTTCAACAACGGTTATCTTCGACACAACCGCTGGTCACTTCAGCTTCGTGACTAGGTACGATGCTGCGTGGCTCGGGCCTCGATGAGCCTCATCTCGGCTGTTGGTCGTTGTTTGTGAAGTACATGTCGGTGATGTCGGAGTTCGCAATCGTCGGAGTTCGCAATCTACAACCCGGCTGTTCCCTCGTTCCATTTTCACAACGCAATGGTACCTTGTCAGCAGGTTGACAACGTTTCTGATTTTCGTCGTATGCTCTTCACGTTTCCTTGCGCTTGCCTGATCCAATCCCATCCAACGACTCAAAGATCAAACGTACCCAACGGCGCCTCAATGCAGGGTCCCGTGGGGCAAGACAGCCATCTCGCATCCGCCTTACCTTTTGCATGAAAAGATGACAGCAGCTAAGAGTTCGATGCGTCAGCATCGTCATCAAAGTGACACACGGCACGGGGTACGGAGGCGTGATTGGGTGCGTTTTATCTGCGTCATTCATGCAACTCCGTTTGTCGTGTCCCGTGTAAAGAGTATATAAAGTGCTGCTGTAGAACCGAATCTGAGGTGCTTTGGCTAGCGACTTTCTGCATGTTCTCCCCAGATCTATTACATACCTACATGTATACAATACGCAACTCATAGGCTCAGATTCTCAACAGGCCTAGCTTCGGTCTCAGAGGAAGGGCTTGCGTTTGTTCTTGTTCAAGCGCCCCGAAGCACTGATTAGGAACCATCATCTTGGTCTCTATTCCGTTTTATACTCACCACCGACCAGCGTACATTTCCTTGACCGACTCTGCATTATCGACGTCGTCATGGCTGGTGACTTCTCGCCCATGCTCGCCCCGGTGGAAGAGCCCAAGCTTGGCCCACCGCGTAACATCGGACTGGTATAGTTTCAACTTTCCAGTCTCAATTCATGCAATTATTCGACAAGTTCAAACAAGAGAAACAATACTGACAACTTCATCTTCGCCCTCAGCTGTTCATAAAGTCCCTTCTTGCCCAACGCCACAAATACTTCCTCACCGCCGCCGTCCAACTCGCCATCTCGACCCTCTTCCCCGGCCACTTCGCCGTCGTCCCCCTTGCGACTCTAACCCTCGCCATGCTCACAACACACCTCATCGACCGTCTGACTCCCTCTCAAAACCCGCCTCCCGCACACATGCTCTCCGTCGTACCCGGCCGCGCAACCGCTCTCCTCCCTCACGCAGACGGCACATGGGGCACCATTCCCTCCAGCCACCCCCTCGTCGTCTTCAACCTCGGCGTACAATTCAACCACCCCCGCGGCCAGATGTGTCCCTACGCAAAGGAGCTGGCCGAGAAATTTGCCCTCATGTCACGCGATCTGCTCTCCCGTCGCGAGGAACTCGGCCTCCTCAGCGTCACGAATTGGGCAGGTTCGGATTTGCAGCCCGCGAGCGGGGCTGGGCCAGATACCCTGCTCATGAGCTACTACTTCCGGGATGTTGAGTCTATACATCGCTTTGCGCATGAGGAGATGCATCGCGAGGCGTGGGATTGGTATAATTCGGTGAAGCCGCATCATATTGGCATCTTTCACGAGACGTTTGTGGTGCCGGCGCATGGACATGAGTCGATCTATGTGAATTGTCGGCCGTTTATGCTGGGCGCGAGCTTGGTCAAGGTGGATGATGCGAAGAAGACTGACTGTAAGACGGATGGCGGCAAGGATTATGACGCCTCGAAGGGCCGTGATGACGGTGCCGCGAGGTGGCGCAACTTGCTGGTGAGTGCGGACCATGTTGCGCTGAAGCGGCAGTGGCAGAGGTTGGATCGGGATGCGAACGGTGTGCCGAGGGAAAGGACTGTATAGGGAGCGTGACTGTGCTCTTATGGCTGAAACAGAACTCTTTCTGCTCTCTCTTCCCCCTTGCCCTTCTTACCCTCTTCACTTCTGTGCTCTTTTCACTTCTTCTTCATATTTTAGCCCGGGTTGCGATAGGACCTCAAGAACCAGTCAATTGCTGCCCCCGCGCGTTGAGCACCTCCATAGACACCTACATATTGATATACCAAAACGTTCGCTTAGACCCATCATCCATACACGCCCGCCTTTAAACATGTATGATGACCATGTTCGTCGCCATGGCGCTCTGCTTACCCAGCTTCAGAACACCCGCCGTCCATGTCCACATCCCGCTGCCCCAAACCACCACCTCCAGCCCCTTGATTACCAGTCCCCTGGGCAACGAGATTGAAACTTCTGCATCAATGGCCTGATGCCCGCCATTGACAACTGATACAAGCACCTTGTTGTTCTGCTCCACAACCCAGCATGCCGCGTCTACCATACTGCTTGCGTTATCATTGTTGATGCCCGCAATGTCAAGCTGGATCAGCTCCCCAGTCACCACAAACTCCCTCACGGGGCTTTTCGACACCTTGGCGCCAAAGCCTCCCATAGTCTTTCCCAACGAATCGGTGAATGGCCACACCCATCCGGCGATCAATTTCGCGCCGTGATGGAAAGCCAGCGCATTCATTGCCACTACCTCCTCGTCGGTCGGGTCCCTGGACCAATACCCCTCGCCGTGGAACGTCTGCGAATTGTGCGCCTTCGTCTTGGGCCATAATCCCAGCCATGTTTCGTACCTGGCCAGAGTATCCAGCCGGCTGGACACATCCTGGACGTTGCCTTGGCAGTTATCGCAGCCGCAGTCGCCATAGGTGGCATTGCACGGGGTACCCCATTTACTAAAACTGCTATTGATGCCGATTGGGTACACGTCTTCCATGATAATATCTGCGCCGGCGGTGTAATCGTCAAAATAAAAGTTTTGACAATTTAGCGTCACGGAGACGGGATGGTAGGGGTCGAGTTGGCGGATGGCGTCGCGGGCTTCCGGAAGGAGATTGAAGGGATCTTGGTGGCCATCTGGTCTAATCAAATATTAGCGTGTTTGTTAGCCATTTCCCCAAATTCAGAACGAAAAGAAGGCAGAATAATCTTTGCAAGATGAATGGGAGTGCAGGACGCAGAAAAACATACTCATCCGCTCCCCAATACGAGTACAGCCCCTCAAAGTCCCGAATCACGGAAACCTGCTCCCTTACTGCCGTCAAGTTCTTGTACCATTCCCTCAAATCATACATGTACCGCAAATCTAGCCCATCCATGAGCTTGTACGCGGGCCCCGAGTCCTGCACCGTCGTCAACGACACCATACTATTCATACCCAGCGCCTGATATGCCTTTACTTTCGCCACGTAGTCCTTGTCGCAAAGAAATTGATTACATGAAGCATAGTACCCAAAGGGGAGAAATGGCTCAAACCTGTGATCCGTGGCAGCGCTTCGGAACATGATTCCCCCGTTCAAATGGTCCAGCTTGGTTATGCTGCCAGTTTTCTTGTCCGGGAGAAAGACGAGCTCGCTGGTGGCGGAGATGTGGTATGTGCCGCTGGGGTCTGCGCCCGTGAGCACGACTTGGTAGGGCTCGAAGCGCGGTGTGAGGTCATGTTGCGAGAGGTCGAAAGCGAAGACATCACGGCTTGGGGTAGAGGAGGTGCTAGAGCTGCTGCTGATGTCGAGGCGGTCGGAGACGAGCACCCTGTTATTGGAGACGAGGCTAATGTTGAAGAAAAGGGGCGGGGGCGAAGAGGGCGAGGCCTTATTGAGGTCGGGCCATTTCTGGCCACGCCAAGGGGACGGGTTGGCCTTGACGATGAATTCAGCGGACTGCTCGCCAGCGAGGTAGATGCAATATCTGGGCTTGAACTGGACGTCAAAAGCTGGACCGTCGGGTAGAAGTGCTGGCTCAACAGTCTGGCCGCCAGGCCGGAAGCTGGGGTATCTTCAAGTCGTCAATGGTGAGTGCATATAAATGATGAAGACGACTCTTACATACTGCGGCTGGTATACTTTACCACACCACCTCGGCCATTCGGGGTGATTGCCTGTGTCCAGGGCCCTGACAAGCCCAATGAGCAGCAGCCCAAATGTGAGAATGGAACTCATTGGAAGCGTGATTCCTCTTTTTTTTCAGACTCCTCTCTCGCTTCAACAAAAAGTGGAAGTGGCCGGCTGGCTGAATGTGAAACCAACAAAGGATGCTGAGTCAACCTGGTAAAAGAAGGCGACGGGGCATCGTAGTGCCTATTCGTATGCGGGTTTTCTGTCACATATCAGGCAAAAATCCCTGACTGGAAGATTCGCTGTCGTTCCGAGTTTACAGAGCAGACAGCAACTTCCATGGAAGGGAAAAGCCAAGCAACAGCGCTCGGTGTCGTTCCCATTGAGTGCTCCTTCCTCATGGGTCGAAAATGGTGTGCGGGAGACGCGGGTGGTGTGGAGACTCCGATAGATCCGACGACATACCTACATATTGCCAATTGAACGTTCAAGTTTATAAAATATAGTGCTCAAATCGTATCACATTATATCGTATCATATAGTCATCTTACATTGGCCTTTTCCGCAACGGGTCACCAGCCCCTGCCTAGGTAGCTCTCTACCTCTTGAAATACCCGCCAAGCCGCCTGGGCGTACATAGTATCAAGGGCTTGAAGAAAACAAAGCGAAACATCTGAGACCCGCCCATGAGTGACGTGCCAGCCGCTGCTGCTGTCACCGCCGCCATGGTCGTCATATGTGTGAATAATCAATCATGCTGCTGTATTTTCCTTGTTGGCCAATGCCGCCTGGTAAGGAGCTACCAAAGATTTTTCCCATTCGTCGAGAAGATTGTTGGCCGTGCGTTTGATGTTGCTCGGCGATAGGCGATTTACCACACTTGGGAGGAGTTCCTCAAGCTTCGCGGGAGAGAAAATCGGGGTTTCGGCAGTGGTGGGATTGGATTTGCTGAGAGAAAGTCAGAAGATACGATTTGGACTCTTCGCTGGAAAACAGAAGACAGGCTGACAGAACACAAAAGAAATACATACATGGGAATTGCTGCTGAAGCAGTCGGCTCGGCGGCAATTTCCGAAACACACTGTATGTCATCCATACCACTACTACCACTGTTTATCGTGGACCCGCTCCATCGAGTGCTCTTGACTGGGACGGGCGAGTCCCAATTGGCCCAATCTGTGTCGTCTATGGAATCCAAACCCAACGGAGGCCATGAAATAGGTTTGCTTTTGGCAGGCTTTGGCCTTTCAATGGCGTTCGCATCCTTGCGTTTGCTCAGAGGCGTCGGAGGCGCCGTCGGCGGAGTTATTTCATTTGCACGTTGCTGGACAGGCTTGATTCGGCTCTGATCTGTGTTGACGCCTTGGCCGAGGGACCCGGTCCGGTAATGGCCAGCTTGGGGGCTGCGCTGCAAAGTCCGATATTGGCCACTGATGGGTTCGTCGCCAATGGTGATTTGTCGAATGTCTTCGACAAAGGCGCGCAATCCGATTTTGAAATCTTCCACAAGCTGTGGCACGACGGGGGGGTTGTGCTGAGACCGAGGTTGCCAGGATGCTCTCTTTAGCAACGCTGGATTAGATGTCTGGTTCGATCGTCGATCTGTCAACGAGGAGGTTCCTGAATCATTGCCGGCGGTCGTCTCGCCTAGGGGAGATAAATCCAAGTTCGACTTCGCCGGTGAGAGCAAGGATAGTGTCCGTGTGTGCCCTCCTCGCATGACACGCCTCCGATTAGGGGCCGGAGTTCCATGATTCGTATTCGGGCGGCTTGATGTCTTTTCATCGAATTCAACGCTTCGTCTGAGAAAAGGCGCATCGGGCTCGGTAGCGGCTGATGCAGAAGTTCTGCTGCAGCTCAGATCCAGTTGATTGACAGCTCCCCTGTTGAGCAGTACGTCTGTGGCAGCGAATTGTTTCTTCAGCAAGGCGAGTTCCGTCTCCTCCCGAGCTACTTCCTCTTTCAACTCCATCACCTTGCGCTCCTTCGCGGCGATTTCTATTATAAAATTGTTCATGTTGGAGAGCGGTGATAAAGCAGACTTGTCTTGGGGCGTGGCCGGCACTGAAGATGGAGCTGGTGCTGAGGTAGAGGAAGACGCAGACGGCGTAGGTCTCGAGGAGTCTTTTGTTGGAGGCGCAATTGGTAAAGAAAAGGAAAGTCGGTTGGGGATCCGTGAAGTAGAGCTCGAGTGCGCGTGACGGACTCTCGACGACGACGGCCGCGGAGCAGCGCCATGATCTGCCGGTAGCAGTGGGGGAGGCATGATTCTTGTGTCGCAGTATTCACCGGAGAGACGCTTCAGTTTTTGCGCCCCTTGACTTATGGTAGTGGTGTCCTGGATGTGGTTACGATAGGTGTGTGTGCTCTCAAAAGTCGTTGTCAGGGGCGGTGGCCTGTCAGGGGGAACAAACGTGGTCGTCGTTGCAAAAGTCAACGATTCATCAGTCGTGCGATCGGCGGCAGAAGAGCGACGGCGGATCTCCTGGTGTAAGGCCATGGGGGAGCGTTTCGCAATTCCAGAAAAGGAGCGGCGAATGCCGTGTCGTTGATATAATGAACGATGCTGGTGTTGAGGCCTGGGACGCTTTGCCAACACGGAAGAAGCGGATACAGTGTCGTCGTGTTGGTGTTGATGGAGTCGTCTGCGTCGTCGAACCGCGGCAGCAGCGGCAGCAACCCGGGGAGAAAGAGTGTTGACGATCTGGCCGTGGCTTCGATGACGGTGATGGTCGAAAAGAGCGTGGCAGCGGGCGAGAGCGCAAACGGAAAGCTGAAGCGCAGTCATGGGGAACGAGGGTATGTACAGTCAGGCAAAAAGAGAGAAGTCAACGTCTCCACGAGTCCAGAGGCTGCCCAACCACCACCGCTCATTGGGCCGACCTGCCTTGTGCGCCGTCACTCGCGCGTCGAAATGACCAGGGTTCCTTCGAGAAGATAGTAATAAATGACGGGGTTGTCCACTACGGAGTACGGAGTATGTGCTGTGAAGCGAAACGTACTCCCTAGCAGGACAACGGCCGGGTCAGGGTCAAGACTCAGGCCACGATGGAGGCTATGGAGGCTATGGAGGCGATGGAGGCGATGGAGGAGTAGCACAATCTCCTGGGACACAACAGGGTGCGTTGCCCGGGTGGCTTCGACGCGTGGCGCGCACTGCGCAGTCGTCTCTTGATCTGGGGCCTTGTTTGTACCTTGTTTCTCGCTTGCTCATCCAACGTGTTCTCGGGCCGCTGAGCTTGTTTGGGACCCACGAGCGGGCGGAGGATGATGTCTGGGACGAATCGTAGGTGAAGAAGGGAGGGAGGAGTCGAGGACAGGAAGGAAAGACACAATGAAGGACTTTGGTCAGCGTGAAAGGATGGAATTGCAAGAAATGCCGCGTCAGTATTCCGTAGATGCTGATGTACCTACATATTTATGTTCCATGGAACTACGTTCGTCCCAACTTGTCATGACCAATGTTGTTCATGCGCTCTCGCATCTCGTCAATGCACCCATTTCCATCAGCTTGGGTTTGACCCGTGCTGTCCACTGGCTGTTTGACACGACAGCCGGTGGAGACAGTGGAGCTTGTCTCAGCCAGGATGTGCGACTTCCAGCAAGGGACCAAGTGCTCCCCTGTCTAACCGCAACTTGCAAGGAACAGCCCAATTTCCCTTGGCTTTAGCCACCAATCAATCATGATCATGTCACATGTGGCTTAAAAAGCCTCGCCCGCCCTAATAGCACGTGAATCCCCGTCAATGTCGCGCATCACGCTCCAAGCGTTAGATAGACCGAGCTCACGTCGCGACGTCATCCAATCGTGAACATAAGACGCGAATCGCACAGCGCTGGCCGTACTGTCCACGCCGTCATTAGGATTTGTTGCCTGCGCAACGCTTCTCAGCTCTGGTGCGAGAGACATGAGTCGTACGCGTTCGCGCTTGGACACGGTCTCCACCTCTCTGAGAAACAGACAACATGCAGACGCCCTCCCGAAGCTAGAACGGTGAATACGAAAGGCGTTTTGAATCAGCAGTTTTGATCTCGATCCCTCATTGACGAAATTCTTTTTTTTTTTGGATACTAGACATCTCATGTCTGCCGCAGATCTTGAAAACTCCCTTGTGCAACGTGTAACTACATATTCCTTACAATCGCGATGCCGGTGCCCTTTGCCTCGGTCTGCGATTTGCTAGACGAGTGCTACAAATTGCATGTAGCGAAGAAACCAAACATACGCGCTGTTACAAAATGGTTTGACCACCACCGGAACTGTATCAATGCACAAAATACAGATCTCGTGGCTCTGCTTTCAACATTGCTCCCTGAGAAGCGGTCAGATCGCGTGTACTGCATCAAGACCCCAACACTCGAAAAGCTAATTGGCAAAGCTCTCATGCTCGGGGCATCTCGACTCATTGAACTTGGATTATACAAAAAATCAGGTCAAGGAGTCGATCTAGCGGATTGCGTGGAACGAATCCTCACCGTCACAGTGCGTCTTCCCGGTCTCCTTGCGTGTGCGTCAACAAGCAATTGCTCACCACTTTCGTAGCCAAACCCCCTGTATAACGAACGAGACTCTATCACAGTAGAAGAGATTGACCAAGTGCTACACGGTATAGCCTCCAGAATAGTCTGGAGCTCACCGTGCATTCGTGCGGATCAGGGTCCCTCCACGGCTGCGCGAGGCAGAGATGGCCTGCAAGATATCTATCGCAGGCTCTCAGCTCGGGAGGCCAAGTGGCTCACACGGCTGATATTGAAAGAATTCAGGCCACTCATACTAGAATCTGGACTAATCTACCGATGCTGCGACCCATCCTTGCCGCTTATCCTGAAGATACAAGACGATTTCGCGACGGCTGTCAAGACGCTACAAAGTCTGAAAAGTCATTTGCCAGCCGTATATGTAAAAAATTGTGCCCTCCAGCCTTCAAGTCTTCGTATGGTCAAGCCGAAGCTTGGTATTAAAGTAGGCAGGCAAAACTGGTTCAAGGGGCGGAGTATCAAACATTGCCTTGATCTGGGGCGTGGCCGAATGAGTGTTGAGGAAAAGATAGATGGAGAGTACTGTCAATTTCACGTCAGCATTAGAGACGAAAAACTTCAGATACAGATATTTTCCAAAAGCGGAAAAGATAGTACAGAGGATCGTTACAAACTAAGAGAGTGAGGAGACAACCAGACCGCCAGTTCCATGCAGCCTGAAACTAACGTGGGCTAGTATCATTACAAAGTCGATTGGATTCGGTCGTGCAGATTGTACTGTACAGCATGACTGTATTCTTGAAGGAGAGCTCGTCGTACACGATGATGTGGTGGGTAGCCTCAATTTTGCAGACCTACATCCTTATGACACTGACACCGCCGCACCGCAGGAGGATAAGATTATGCCTTTTCACAATATTCGCAACCATATAGCCAGACGTGGCCGGCTCATCAATGTGGATTTAGATTCACTGTACGTATGATGTGGACAAACGCACTGGCCCTGACTTTGAATCCTCACAAATTAACAACTTACAACAAAAGGCCGCGGTCACACGAGAATCTCATGATAGTTTTCTATGACATACTGTACCTCGATAAGCAATCTCTCCTCGATGTTTGCCGTTCAGAACGCTTCAAAATATTGAAGAGGACTGTTCGTTGCGATAGCGGCCGAGCAGAATTGGTGAGACGAACAGTCGTCGATTTCCATCGTCCAACAGGCGCCTCAGAACTTCGCAAAGCATTTGCCAGTGTCATCACTGCCAAAGGCGAAGGTTTGGTGCTGAAGCCTGATGGACCATATTTCGATTTTCATAACCGCAAGCAGGGTCCCGCCGGATTCTGTATCAAGCTCAAAAAGGAGTACATCGGAACTTTTGGTGATGTCGGGGACTTTGCCGTCGTTGGCGCTGGGTACAATCCCTCGAAAGCAAGATTGTACAAGATTCCCAATCTGGCGTGGACAATCTTCTACCTGGGTTGCCTCACGAACAAGGAGGAAGTGAGGCGCTGGGGAGCCGTACCAGAGTTCACAGTGGTCAGTGCCGTTGAAATCCCGGAGACGCTTCTCAAGACGTTTATGGTACATTGCCACACCATGTATGTACCGTTGGATATGAGTACGTCGACCAAATTGCACGTCCCGACAGGAATCGAAGCCGATTCTCCGTTGGAATTCGCCTTCCAAAGCCCTCCTGTATTCGATATGAGGTGTTTTAGTTTTGACAAACCGGGAAACGTTGGTTTCTGGACCCTGCGGTTCCCTACTGTGTCCAAGATTCACTTTGACAGAGATTTCTCAGATGCGATCACTTTTGACGAATTACAAGCGATGGCGAAAGAAGCAAGAGCCACTCCAGACTTGGAAGATAGCCAAGAAAATCTCCATTGGATAGCGCAACTCGAGGGGGCTGACCCTAGGGGACGGGCGGTCGATGCGGTGAGCCAACTGACAGTAACGACCATGTCGACTCCTTCGCCACGAACCTCACGTTCACCACTTCGCCCTCTCATGCAAAGTCGGTCTAGAAGCCCTGATATGACAGAAACGGAGCCGGACTGCCAGCCCTGCACTGAAAAGGCCACGGCTTCGCTTCCCACGCCTCCAGAATCGCCACCGCCGTCTGGACCGGAGCGACTGTCAACTGATACACATACACCAGATGAGAAGCGAAAGCGAAGACTCGTTGCGCCGTCAGCACCGGCCACATCCGGGAGTGTCGAGGCTCGCGATACTGGTCTTCTTTGCTCGTTTTTGACCGGCACAACGGGGACCAAGCGTCGGAAGCCTTTGCAACAAGCTGACAGCAACGCCTTACAGAGTGCGAACAATCCTCGCATATTGTTCGCCAGTGCCATGCATGGAACGCCGCAGCCTACCCGAGGGACTGCGAATCTCAAGGACGAGTATCCTCAGGATTCACCAGAAACGACGACCGGCGAGGAGAAGCCCATCGAACACAAAATCGACGCCGTGTGCTGCATTCCTAATCCCATTCTCCCATCCATCGCGCAAACATCGCTTCCAGCCGAGAAGGCAAACCCAGAGAAACAGGCATCCAAGCCGTGCGTATTCGCCGGTGAAAATTGCCACTTATCTGATTATACCATATTACTCGCTGCCTCCGCTCTCGCCCATTCAGACGAAAGAATTGCGCTGCTGGGAGAACACAGTGCGGGCACGACAGCTACAGTGGATGACATGGACGAGTGGCTTGAAGCAACCCGATTCGGGGCCACTCTTGGGGATACAAAATCCCCGCAGCGGCGTGTGCTCATGCTCGTGGACACGGTTCAGAGAAAGAACGAGACGCAGAAAGTGCTCGCGTCGCTTGAGCGGGCTCGCGAGAAATTGCCGCGAAAGACGCGCGGCTGGATAGAAGTATACGACTGGCGGGTGCTTCATCATCTCAAGGTGATGGAGAACAACAGTGAGACGGAGAAGTATTTTGATGGGTTTCACGACCCCTGGCGGCGGTGGTATTGTGGGATTGTGTAAATGAACGCTGGATAATACGTCCTGTCACCTGATCGCCGACCTTCTGCCTCGCGCCTCGCAACAGTCCGCCTCAATTATGCCTCCCCCTCCCCTCGAAACAAGGCCCCATAGCTCTCCTTCAACCTCATCAAAAGGTGTTCACCCGCTGTCAATACCTTCCTCCGAGCATACGGATTCGCCTCCGCCTCCACCCCCTGCCCATCTCGCGGCACAAACGCCCTGACCCTCTCACTCGGCACAGCCTCCAGCAACGCCTCATCCATGGGATGACAGAAATACGCAATCGAGTACCTCGGCATCGCACTCATCTCACCACGCTCTTCCTCCCCTTCTTGAAACACCACCCTATGCACCGTGCTCCGAAAGAGACCATTCGTCCAATACGACAATAAGTCCCCAATGTTGACTAATATTGGTGGGCTGGGGTCCTGCTCCGTTCCGGGGGGTACAACTGGCACAGCAGTCCAGGTCTTATTGTCCCGTCCTAGGACCTCGAGACCGGATTGGCCCTCGAGACGGAAGAGAAGCGTGAGAGAGCCGTAGTCGGAGTGGGCGCCGGCGCGGACGTCGCCGGGGGAATGGGCTGTTAAGGAAGGAGGAGGGTAGCGGAGGAAGCGGAGGATGCTGCCTGAGCCGGTTTGGGATTGGAAGTGAGCGGAGGAGAAGAAGTTGTCGACCTGTATTTGGGTTGACGATGAGTTATCTTTGGTAGACTGGAGGGGAAGCGTCAAGGGGAATCATGGGTGTGAAAGCGGAAGGGTGAAACGTACTTGAAGGCCGTGGCCAAGGAGGGTCAGGATCTTGAGGCACAGCGCGCGGCAGAGGTTCGCAAAGGCGGAGAATCGTGCTTCATCGGCGGCTACGGTTGAGGGAATGGGCTGCTGAGCTTTGTGGTCGATAAACTCGCCGAAATTGAAGGCCCTTTCAATGATGTTACTTTGCTTGATGGTTCTGCTCTTTTTTGTTGGGTAGCTGACAGGAGTTTGACGCAACGCATGTAATGACATGAAAAGCTCTTACTCTTTGAAGTCTCCGACCTGGTGAGAGCATTAGAAGCTGTGCTTGTTTTTCTCAACCCCCCTCTCGATGTATGTATGTGATGTATGATATCATACCTGCCTGCACTACTTCACCTTTGAACTACTGGCTTCAAAAAAAAAAGGGAGACAAGACAACGTACCCTTTGGTTCTTGGGATCCAGCATCTCGGTATGCATGCCCGTCCATCCACGGTTGTTCGTCTGAATGGAGCAGGCTTGCTTCTCTGCCAACGGAGCGTCTAGTAGTTTCTTGCCCTGTTGCTCAAAAGAGGTAAAAAGGGTTCACAACAGAACATCAGCAACGTATTTCTCCACGTAAAGGATTCTTTACTTTTACGAAAATCATTGAGGTGTGGGACGGATGCTACCAGTTCGAAAGCCTCATCGACGCTGCCGGCGGGAATGTCGTGGCCCTGGTTGCGAATGTAAATGAAGCCATGTTCAGCGGCGGCGTTGACGAGCTGGCTGGCAACGGTTGAGGGATCGCCGGAGAGGTCTATGAGGGGTATTGCTTCCGATGGGGAGTACATTGCTGTTCACGGGTTGGGGATATTGATTGATGTTCTCACTAGGGAGCTCTCATCAGCTATGTATGTACGAGGCTACATTCGTGTGCATACGATGCTGCCGGGGATCCGTGAATCGTGATGCGTGATGAGTCGGAATGACTTGTGGGTTGTGGCTGAGGTAGAGCAGTGGCTTGAACGCGACAACGTACGTACCTGCCATGTTCCTCCGTACTGTAACTGGTCCGTACAAGCTTCAACATGCCGCTGCACACTGTGGGCTGTGGCCTTTGTGCAGTTGTTCCTTCCCCTGGCATGTGCTCACTGCTCACTGGTGTTCCTTCCTCAAGTCTGGGCGCATCCAACGCCGCACATTGCAACACAACACCGCGAGACGCCGCAACGCGCACCGCAGAAGCACACTGCAAAAGCACAACAACTTCTTATCATCTCCCAATCACGCACGGGGGCTGAAACGAATGCTGTCCCAAAATTCCTGCAAGCCAAAGCTTCGAGTTGTCGATCCCTCCGCTCTGCCCTGGAAATAAGCTTTCTGCTCCCTCGCTGCCACGAACCAGACTAGGGTGGGCCGATTCGTCTTTTCCTTGGTCGAACAAGCGCCTTTGTCATTGACTCTTCCGTGTGAAATTCACGACTCCATCCACACTTATCCCGCCAACTCTCGCATCGGACTTCGTCGACCACGACGGCGCTTTCCTCCGCCTCCTCATCAGGAGCCCTGCGAGTCGGCGATCGTTTTCCTTCTGTCCTCATCATTCCGGTCACTTGCTTCCGACGTTCTCAGTCCTGCCCAGCATGCCGTGTGAGTGAAGTCCTTTTGTTCTGTTGCTTGGCCTGACCACCCCTGTTTCCCGCCCTGATGAGCACTCTCATGTTCTTCGAGGGTGGGGACTCTGTCCGGCGATGAACTCATCGGTGCTGCTTGCGCTTCACGAGAGACAGTGACCTTCTCTGCCTCGGGCAGCAAGGCGCATGTGAAAGCGATGCTATGTGCTTTGCTGTTCATACTAGCGGCTTTGTTACTATTTGCCGCAGTCGCAGCAAAAGTGATGCTTGGAGAAGTTCCTCTGCCACATCCCACCAAGCTCATCTGCGATCCTGGACCACGATCTTATTTGGCCACGACATACACCAACGATTCCAATGTTTTCACCAATGCGCTGCGGCTGTTGTTTCGAGATAGACGAAAAGCTAACAGCATCGAATTTCATAGTTCTCGTCGAGGATTCGTATATCCATGCCCAGGCGATGTATGCCATTTGCCCTTCGTCTCCTTCCGGTTGAACGCCTCTTCATCATTTACTTGACATGCACAATGTGCTTGTTGGAAACAATAAAATAGGCTGGCCTGGCTGATTGTGTCGCGAGAATACTAGTTCCTACGACATTTCCGAGCTCGAGGACAGCTCCATTGCCGTCGATGCAACGTACTATTTGAGCCAGCTGCTCGATGGCTCGCCTGCCCACGAACCCCTTCTCTCGGCCCTCGGTGGTTTGACCGGTATTGAGACACATATAAACCAGAACCTGGACTTGTGGGAGAACAGCCGCGTCGTGCCTTTCTTCGTTTTTGATGGACAATCGGTCACAGGGCAAGATGAAGTTAGCCTCCAGCGCAGGCTTTCAGCGAACAAGAAGACAGACGAGGCATGGGATTTGTACTCGCGTTCAGAAGCTGAGCGAGCTGTGCATAAATTCGGCGCCAATCCAGGTCCGTCAATCAACGGCTCCGAAACCCTTTTCACGGCTGGTAGAAGTAGAAGAGGTTGACAGACGAGACGAAACTTCGTACTGACTTGCGGTCGTCCTCTTTAGGTGCTTACAACGTCAAAAATCTGTACCCGCTGCTGCAGAAAATCTTAAACGATCGAGGCTTGCATTTCCTGGTACCCCCTTACAATGCGTGCGCTCAGGTATGTAAAGCCAACACTTCTACATCTGAACTTGCATTATAGCATGGAGAGGAGTAGTTTCGAACGCAAGTCTGACATTGTCCTAAAAATCTTGTAACAAACACGAAAAAAGCTTGCCTATTTCGAACTGATTGATTCTGAGCAATGCTCCGCCGTCATGGGGCCTCAAGAGCTTCTGCTGTACCCAATCAAAGACTTTATCATCCGCGCCATTGAATGGAGCAACAAGCTTGTTTCAGTCATATCGAAAAAGATGATTATGCGGTCCCTCAGTGTCGCAGAGCCCATGTTCATTGACGCCTTACTCATGACGGGCACTTCATTCCTGCCTACGTTCCCGCCCTTGCTGGACCAGGCCATGTATCCCAATACCTTTACCATTGGTGACGCTGTCAATCTGTTGAGGACCTCAGACAAAGGCGTCGCGAATGCCTGCAACGCGTTCAACGACGTCTTGCAGGCTCAGGATCCTGACTGGCTAGACAAGTACCATAAAGCTCGTATGACTGTCCACCACTTTATCTACATCTCAGAAACAGGTGAAGTCATGGTCAATGACTTTGAGAGGCTCACCAAGGACAATCATGAGTACCTCGGTCTGCAGCTTCCCGAAGAGATGTTTCACTACCTCAACACGGGTCTAATTGGTGCGCGAAATCTGAGCAGCATAACACATGGTCAGATACTGGTGCAGCCAACTCTGGACGGTGTCGTGTCTGATGAGTACAAGGGTCTCATCACTGCCAAGCTAGTGAAGATCAAGGAGCAGGCTTTGGGGCTGATGATTCCTCGCGTCCACCGTGGCATTGGCCACAAGGACATCACAATGCGCGTCTGGTTCGATCCCAACTTCTCCTATACGATTAACCATCGTGCCCTGCAGCCACCTCCTTCTCAGCTGGTAGCTTCCTGGAACGTCAAGGAAAGCGATTTGCGTAGCGTCTTCCCCGCCGGTTTCGCTGGACCCATTTACCTCGAAGTGCTGGCGCTCGCCAATTCGGATTTTGTCGAGAAAACCATGGCCAAGGGAAACAAGATCAGAGGCATTGACAGCATGGAAATGGTAACCTCGGTTGCCATCTGGCGATTCCTTCACCTGCGGGGCTACATCAACGAGTCGCATACCTTGACCAAATGGGGCAATGCACTGGCGACGACTCTGCTGGCGCTCAAGGACGCGAGCGAGAATGGGCCTGAGATCCCCGGGCTCGATGAGGCGGCTTTGCTTGCCTTTGAGCTGGTCAGGCATGGTGTGCTGGGGGCGAGGCATCAGCAGGATATTGCTGGCCTGCCTCGACATGGTACGGATGAAGAGAAAACGAGCTTGATTCTGATCAGCCAGTGCGCGACGCTGCTCAAGCTGCGCCATCAGGTGTTCGGATACACTGGACCCCTTAACAAGAGCCTTTTGGCCTTCCGCGCTCTGTCCACGGCGGTTCGCGAGACAGATCGCGACTTGATGGAGGCCATTGTGGCGTCCATGTTCATGTATGGACAGTGCCAGAGAGAAAGGGACGATTGTGTCGACATTAGTCAAAGGTATGTTGTTTCTGAGAGTCATCTTCTGCTTCTACTTGTCCCACTTATTTTATTTCTTGCGATCTATCCTTTCCTCGTCGATCTATCAAATTTCATCTTCTTCAACTCTCTCCGCTCTTATGTATAGTTATCGCAAATGAGAAGCTTACTAACCGATGACCAAGACTGCCCTTCCTGCAAGAGCCTGACATTGGCCTTGGCATTGCCATCCGGACCTTTTTCGACGACGACGACGTCTCGGACAGCCAAGAGCAGCGGGCTCAGCGCCTCGAGGAATTCCCGGCGGCTTTTATGCCCTTTGCCAAAGCACTGACGGAGGACTTCCGTATCTGCGTCGATTTCTTCAGCGCCATCAGTCAAGGTTTACAGACCTTGGGGCTGAACGAGCTTACCAAAGCCGACAAACTAGCATGGGCCAAGGCTCAAGCGTATCTGGAGTCTCGGTCTTTCTGAAGCTGCTGTCTGCGAAAAGGGCAATGAGGCCCGCGCTTTAGTCCCCACAAAGAAGGAGGGTATATCAGCTGCATAACTACATGGATTGACCCTATATTAACAGACCCTCGTCTTTTCAGCATAAGAGAGGCATTCATGAAATATACCAAGAGAAGAGAATTTTTTTCCTTCTTATTCTTTTATCAAGCGTCTGGTTGCACTACATTCTGCGTAGACTACAAAACAGGCGTGCTCAAGGCTTTGCCGTGGAGCCGTATAGCCAACGGTCAGCCAGCCCCCGCGGGATGGAGACAAATATGAAGCAGACATTGTAGTAGTTTCCATAAAGGCCGTGTTCACGATCTTGCGAACTAGACTCGCAATTTGTCTCATTGAGCAGAAAAGTCTGTGGTGGAGAAAGCTTCCTGGCAAAAGCAGCAAGGTCGCCGCCCGTTTACGTGGAAGGGTCCTAGCCACTCGGACGTTGGTACAGGCGAAACTGGCCTGAATCCGGAACGGCCTCTTGCTGACCGGCACAGATGACGATGGCGAGTTCTAATCGGAATAGGATTTGCAAGACTATAGTATAGATATATGAGTTGGGTGCGCAAGCACCAATGAACAAAACATACCATACCATGGCTTAATCGGTTCCCCTTTTCTTTTTACGCCCGCCTCTCCTCCCGGGTCTTATTTCTTCTTGTGTTAGTAGTTCTTTTTGCCGTTAGATTCACTCATGTGATTGTAAACACCCGATTCAATCCCTCTCACCTGGCGCTTACACACACTCCCCATGTAAGATGTGACAACGATGTGTCTCGAACCAGCGATCCGATGCATCGTCACCCGTGTGGCGGATCTCCATGTGTCTCTCTCGGCTTAGGCCTGTGGAAGGAAAGGACACGAAAGTAGATATATGTACAGTCACAGAGTGATCTAATCTTCGAGAGTGACGATGTAACTGTTTTGTTTCCTTTCTCCTTGCAGTATTATGACGCCGGTCCGCCTACACGGTACAACCCAAACACTAACGATCGCACAAACGACACATATTCTCAGCTTGCTTGCATTCGGCTCTCAACTGCTCCCACCATGTCACGACCACTATACTATTATCTTATCCACTCCTCATTCACACCGCCTCCGCTCCGCGCGCCCCTTAGTCTGCTCTATGGCTTGCATCGGCTGGCGTGGTGTGTCCCATCTCTTACCTAAGCCTGCATTTATCTTGCCTGGCTCCCAAATCTATTCATGCTTGGCCGTTCATTTCCTTTGGCAATTTACAATGCAAAGGGGTTCAACGAGCGAATCGTCAGGCATCTGTTACATCATGATACGTTAGCATCGTCAAGATAGAGAATCATTCGGTTCAGCTACTTACGGTGGACTCTTGCTCATGTCCGTCTTCAAAATAATGGGCACCCGAGTCATTTCCGTTACATCTTGGATGTAGTCTCCGCCTTCCTCCCTGAGCTTGAACAGCTTGAGGTACTTGTCCTTATTCGTCAGGCGCGCCTCCGCCGCATCTGTCGCAGGAACCTTGGAGTCGGATCGAGTTCGCTGCACAGTGCCCGGGGCTGTCGTAGACCGAGCAGGCGATCCCGGTACGCTCTGCGTAGGACGTTCCGCAAGAGACGCTCCAGCCATGGCTTCAGTCATGTCCGAAGTGTCGTCGTCATCGTCATCGTCAAAGAGAGCATCGACATCATCCGTCGAAATTGTTCCCGTCACTGTCTGCTTGCGAGCTGCCTCCTCCCGCTCCTTTTTGGCTTTCTCGGCTGCCTCAGCCTGACGAGCTGCTGCCATGGCGTTTGTGATTCTCTGCGAGGCGGCAGCCTTGGGCCGCTCATCTTCAGGCACAAAGGCAGAGCTGGGCACGCCCTTCTCCCAGTACAGCTCCAGCACTCGCTTGTTTTTTCTAAACTCGGCTTTCTTCAGAGGCAGCTGATCACAGTGCACGCGCTTCTCGAAGCCCCATTGGGGAATGAGCACGTCAAAGGCAGATTCGTAGACGCAGAGGACGATTCCCTCGGCAATGAGGTCCCCATCGGCCTCTTGGCGTTTCTTGTCCATGGTGCGGCACGACTCGATATGGATGCTCTGATCCTGCGCATTCTGGGCGGACTCTTTCTTGGTGTTGCAACACTCCACAGTCTTGGTTAACCCTTCCATGTCCTCGGCAAACTCAATCTTGCCCTCCGACAAGATGGACTCTAGTTGACGGTGAACAACAATGTCGGCGTATCGGCGTGTGGGGCTGGTGAAGTGCGTGTACAAGCCGACGTTGAGCGAGTAGTGAGGCCACAGCTGCTTCGACGTCTTGCCCGCGATGAAGTACTTGCCCCTGTGCATAGACTTGAGCACAACGGCCTCCATGCCTTTACGAAGGTCGGCATCCTCCACTCTGAACAGGCTATTCTGCAGAGCGCCGCTTCCAGAAGCGTCAATTTCGAAGCCCAGCGCGTCCATCCGCTCAACAAACGTTTGCAGTCGGCGCGGGTTGGGCGAGGCCTGACGGCGGAGCAGTGCCTTTTCGGGCATGCCCTCGACCAGGCGCTGGGCGACGTAGGCATTAGCCTTGTGCATAAGCTCTTCCACCATCTCGAGAGCTGGAGTCGAGTCGAAGATGTTGTGCTGTACAGGATTGTTCTCGTCGTCAAGCTGCTGCAATAGCCGCAGCGGAGCAATGGGTTCACCTCGAGCACCTAGGCGCGCCTCGCGGAACTTTTGCGCCACTGCCTGAAGGATCCTCAACATCTCTGAGGGAGCAGCAGCCTCATTGTACTCGGCCGAATCTTCAATTGCCTGGTCAATCTCCTTCAGACTAATCTTGGCCGAGCTTTTGATGATACTCTTGCCGACCCAACAATCGTCTTCAGCGACAGAGCCGTTATCAGGGTTCACGCTGAAGACTACGGAAACGGTGTAGCGTTCCTGGCCGGGTTCCAGAGAGCACACTTCATTGGACAGCTTGGGTGGCAGCAAGGCGCAGAATCGGTTGATGAGTTGCACGGAAGTTCCGCGCTTCTTGGCCTCTCTGTCCACAAGCGAGTTCGGCTTGACAAAATGAGTAACGTCTGGTACGTGGATACCCACTTCAATCTTGTCGTCCGAGCGGTACTTGACATGGATGGCATTCCCGAGCTCAGCGCTCCCGTTGTAGTCTACGGTGAAAGTTTGCTCTTCACGGAAATCACGGCGTGACAAATCTTCAACATCGGCTTCTTCCTGCTCCTTGGAAACCGACCAGTCCTTTAGTCCCGACACGTTGCGTAACACGGCATCCGAGAACTCATCAGAGGAGAAGTTATTGTCGCGCAACAAGGCGTCTGTTTCGACGTTCAGGTCACCCATGCATCCAAGCTGTTCAACAAGGGTACCAAACGGATGCAGAGATGTGATAGGCCATCGCTTGATGCATGCGACAAAGATGCGGTCAGCATAGTCTTGGTGCTTCTCGACAAAATCACGAGGGGCCTGTTCTGTAGGAATGGCGATGAGCGGCACACGCTTGTCCGTAGGCTTGAACCATACAATCTTAGGCTTCTCTTGCTGACGTGAATCATTATGGCGACTGTTGGATCCGTCACGGGCAGCACGCTCGGCCTCTTGTTTCTCCTTGGTAGCCTGGCTACTGGGGCGGAGCAGGCCCAGGGTACCAGAGAACATTTGACCAGCAACACGCTCAATCACTGCCACGACGTGGCCAGCATACAATGGTTTGGCGTCGTCACTGATCTCTTCTTCCTCGACGAGCAGAAGACTTTGGCCCTCGACTTCAACATCGTCGTTCTTCTTCTGCGTCGGGCGCTGTCGAAGACTTCCACGCCTTCGGATGCCACCCTCGGGTGGGTTGTTGCCGCTGCCGTGATTGTCATCGTTGTTCCCTGAATGGTGACTTCCTTGGTTTGTGGAGCCGGAGCGTGTGTCTGTGATATCTTTGCGCTTCTTCTTTTCTTCCTTTTCTCGTTTCTGAGACCAAACTTCGTCGACGTCCAAAAGTTCGATAGCAACGAGGTCACCCTCCAACGCACGATTACGGTCTTTGCTGCCGCAAATGAAGATGTCGGCATCGAGAAGACCGTCTTGAGTTGTCACGTAGGCATCGCTTCTGTTTTTCTTGTTGACACGGAGGATGCCAGAGACCAACTGTCCGTCGCCGAGAAGCGCTGGCAGAGACGCCTGTGGGAGATATGGAGTGAACAGCGTCTTTCTCTGCTGTTGCTGTTGCTGATGTTGCTGACCACCGACCTGACCAGCATGCTGCGAGGCCTGAAGTCCCTGGAACTGTTGGCCGGTCAATTGGGCAGCTTGAAGAGCTTGCAACTGGCTGAGCTGAATCGGATTCAATTGGTGGCCATACAGTTGAGGTATCATCATCTGGCCTGGTAGCTGCACGAGCTGAGGCTGCTGATTCGGGTTGTATTGGAAAGCGCCAATGCCAGAAACAGACTGGTTCACAGAGCCTCGAGATCTATGGCCAGGTTGGAAGGCAGGAACTTGGGCATTGGCAGGAGCATCCTGACTCTGGCCTTGATTGCGCCAGTTGCCCTCAAAGTTCCTGGAGCCGCTGCGAGCATGGCCACTTTGGGCACTTCCACGTCGAAACTCACCATCACCACCGGTGTTGAACGCACTAGAACGTAGGCCAGAGCCTCCTCGGCCATTGGCAGCCATGCTCTGGCTTCGTCCATGTCCACCACGGCTCCTATTGGAGCCTTGGGCGACGGAACCGTCCAAATGAGATGATGCTGAGACTGGCTTGTTTTCGTCGTCCGGTTTGTCCAAGCTGGATGAAGAGGGTCCAGGAAACTGGAACGCAGTCGTGGTACGTTTCTGTTGTGCGATTTCAGCCGCCTTCTTTGCGTCGGCTAGAGCGAGAGAATGACGGCGCTGATGGCCGCCGCCAGAGCCTGCGCGACCTCCTCGACCGCCAGTGTTCTCTCGGGATTGCGTCTGGGGAGCTTCAAAATTGCCAAAAGTAGATCCAGAGGCACCAGAGGATGGTGCAGGAGGAGGTCCCATACCCATATTGGGCATAGCCGATTGATTACGGCGATGTGAATGTGACTGACTTTGCGGAGCCAAGTTCTGCTGCCCCATTTGATTGGGGAATTGGAAAGCATTGCCTATGGGCTGTAAAGGATTGAATGCGCCGCTGGGACCGATAGCTTGGCCGGGAGGGATCATGCCCAGATTGACGTACTGCTGGTGGGTGGCCTGGATCTGCTGCTGTTGCTGCTGCAATAGCTCGATCTGCTGCTGAATGGCCAATTGCTCCACTACACAGAGAAGACAGATATGATGTCAGTGATCAGTTATTTCAAGTTAATGATGCGCACATGACACCGAGAAGAGATCCGCATGTAAGCTGATTGGCAGACTTGCAAGTATACGTGAGACATTATAGGCAAGCATATCAGGGGAAGGGAGAGAATGATTCATCTGAAAGAAAAGAAACCACCGAGAAAGAGCTTGCAGCAGGGAGCCATAGAAATATCCTTTTGCGAGCCAGTAAAAGCTTGAGAATGATCTCGGATACGCCAAGGTAAACTTACTTCCAGGATTAGCAAACATGCTCATCAATGGGGTCAGCTCCGAAGGGGTTCGCCGATGGGCAATATGCAGTCTTCTTCCCGTAGACGACGGAACACCGTCAGTCAACTGCTGCTGCTGCGGCTGATGCTGTTGCTGCGACTGCTGCTCCATGATGGGCAGTCAAGAGGCGCACGACAAGCAGTTGGAGAGTGTAATGTATTGGGGAACACGTCGAGTGCGGCCGGTCGATCGGTTTGGTGGGGGGGGGGGGGCGGTGTAAAACGTGCCAGAACGTGTGGCAGGTCAGGTTTTCTGAGGGTCAAGGTTCAAATGTTGAACTGACTCGAGGGTTTGTAGGCTCGATAAGATGAGCGAGAAGGATTCTGGCAACTAGAAGAAGCGTATTCGAGCTAGCGTGAGAGACTGTAACAAGAAGTTGCCTGCTGAAGACTTATGCCGGACCGGATGCGATGTGATGTACGTGGTTGCCAAAAGGAGAGTGGCGTGCAATGCGGCTGGTTTGCAAAGGCGAGCTCGACAAGAGCCAAGGAGCGTGCAACTGAAGAAATAGCGCAGTGGCAGGATAAAGGGATGAAAGGGAAAGCGGTACGGGATGAAGGGGTGGAAGGGGTGAAAGGGATAAAAGGGGATGAGGGGGATGAGGAGGACGGATGAAGGGGATGGAGAGCAGAGAGGAGAGGCTCCGAGAGGGGGAAGGTGCAGCTCTGAGCTAAGGTGCAGCAATTGGGGGAGGCGATGACTAGAAGGCGAGAGAGAGCTGAACGAAGTCCTCGTTCATGCCAAGAGAGCTGCAGTCTGCTGGAGGGAGGGGCGTCGACTACGGGGAGCTTACTGCTGGGGCTATTGGGGGACCGCTGAGGCTAGGCGCATTCTAGGCGGTCTGGGCGGCTTTAAGGCCACTTCAGGCCGCTATCAACCCGTTCGTCGGGTGGCTAACGTGGATCTGGATGTAGTACATGTAGAGACACTCCGAGACGGCGGCCGGGTTGAGTCGTTGACTAAACTAAACCCCCTAGACTCTAGTACATACGTATGTACAACGTGCATCGGACTGGCCCATCGAGCTTCTGGCCAAGTCAGTGGGAAACAACTGCAACGGTGTCTGTTTGACGTCTGCTCAGTGCCTGCTGCCTCTGATGCCTTCTTCAAGCTCAGCCAGCACCGCTCCGGAGGGTGCTGAGTCCTGACGTCGACTGCGTGCGGCGGCGACCCAGACGAAACGCTGGTGGGGTGTTGAATGGAGCCAGTCAAGCCACTGCCGTGTTTTGGTGCTGCTAATAACTTGCTGGAGTATGGACTGCTGCTGGCTTCAATTGCGTCAACGGCATCAACCGGCCCAGCCATCGTGCGAAGAAATCCCCGAGCGTTCCGCCGTCCGCCCTCGTTTCCAACACGAGCCGTTCGCACCAGTGCCGAATCCCAAGAGTCGACCCGAGGAAAAGCACAGAGCCTCTTGTCCAAGCCGCCGGTTGTCGTGGACTGGTTGCCGGGTGGGCGTCTGGTGGCCGAGACTAGCGACCTGTTCATGTCCGACCAGGCTTTATTACGAAAACAAGAACCAACAACACGCACACACAAGTGGTTCATGCAATGCAATAGGTAGGCCTCTCCGCGAATCGCCAGGGTGTGCTGCAGCAGAGAAACGGCACATCAGCTTGCTCTGCAAGTTTGCAACCTGTCGGCGAGAAGCAATCAACCTCAACAGCCCTGTTCGTGAAGGAGCATCGATCTTGTCTTGGTCAAAAAATCTCAGTGGCACACGGACTGCGGATGGAGGGCGAAACTCTAACTACATATGTACTTCAAACTCATGTACTTCAATGACAGCAACGTCACTCCTCACAGTCACCAGTGACCACCCTCACTGGTACCCTCATTACCTACCATGTACCGGCACGGCACCAACGGCGCCCGGCGACAAGCGCATCGATGGCATGTGCGATTCAAGCTCCACCCAGACTCAGATTCAGATTGAATCCCGCCGCCAGCTGCTTTCTTTGCTTTGGTTCGCCGTCCGCATGTCAGCCTATTGACCAGACTTCTGGCAAGTTCCCTGCGGCCACCTTCTCTACCCACGAGTCACGGCTCACGACACGAGTCACGACAACTTACGGAAGGTATGTATGTATGCAGAACGTTCAAGTTACTCAACTCTCCAACCACGAAGCTTTGATTTAGCAATTGTCGTGCTGTGCGTCCACGTTACCTCGAGGCTTTGTTCCCTCGTCACGAAGCCTCATACCAAAGGCGAGTTCTGGAAATTACGGGTTATACATGAGCCCGATATCTTCCTCACCGATTACTACATACCTAGGTAGATGATAGCCTATAGGTACCTAGGTATGTATGTTAGGTGTGTTCCTACGGTAGGTACCTACCTCCTACGGAGTACATACGTACAAACTTGGCATCACCTTCTCCAATTTGAGCTACATGGCAAGCGATACTACCGACCTCGGTATCGGAAACTGGCAGTTGCTGACTTGGGTGACATTAACGTTGATGTTGTCTCATTGGGAACGAGGCCGGCTTCCGCTTCTCTTCCCTCCAAACGAAATGGACAGTCGAAACAAATGTAACAGAAAGTCGAATACAGTCAAAGTGTATATGGAAGCATACTTTAGCTTATCGATGATTCGAATGATGCATCACACGAACTTGCGCGCAGCACGACTTGTACAATGCATCACATCGGAGCTCATGAGGCAATGATCCGGCCTCGCCTCTGCCCTAATTTTCTGGTCCAGAACCTTCCGCTTCCCGCGTTTTCTGCATTGAAGCTCGCACATTGAAACCGTGACATGGCAGCTGAGACAGAAGAATGCAACTGTCCTCGGGTGACTCTTCGATGTTTTGTTGTTTGCTGCACAAGCCACAGCGGAGCCACTGGGCGCTTCAGCTGTGCGGGGCTGTAATGATTGGACTCTAGCACTCGAACAATGTGTACACTGTACATGCACTCCGTACAGCTGGTGCAGCTGTCAACAGTGAACACACCAAGTCGCATCTCACCTGACCTGCTGACACGCGGTACGTACCTCCAACCACCTTTTCTCCTCCTCTCCTCGTGCTATAAAAATCTCGTTCGGCACAAGGCTTCAGGAACATGCTTGTCACGGACATCCCAACTCCTCCTCACAGCCACTAAAAAGCCGTGAATGAAAACAGCGATGAAAAAGAGGCAGAATTCTTCGTCCAAGCAGACGCCAGCGAAAGCAGCCAGGAGCATTGGCTTCGCGGCCAAGCTGCAAACGTATATCGATGATACGCAAGCGGCAGGCGCGCCCTCCTCTCCTCTCAGCACACCCAAAGCCAAACGAGACACGTCACCGCCGAGGCCGAACCAACTACTCTCGAGCCCCGACCGAGGCCATGTCGCCCGATTCCTCCCGAAAAGTCGCGAGACTGTAACGAGTCCACGCGATGCCCCTCCTGCCGCTGCCCCAGCCACACACGACCGAGTCAGTGAGACGACAACCACGGTCGATGATTCGGCAGCGACAAGCGCCTTTTCCATCTCCTCTCCCATCAAAACAGCCGACACCATGCCAGACACCTCACCACGACGGAGGTCTCGGCCACTACCGAGCTCCAAACCTGGACCCGTATCCAGCTATCTCCTCGAATGTCGGAATACCGAGTTGAATCACCTCGAGGCCCTCGACGCGGGGCATGTCTATTCCGAGGGAGTGAGAGATTTGGCATTGCGGGTGTATGGCATCCACCTGCTCGACAAGAAGGAGGAGGAGATCAAACGGAACGAGCGCGTCGAGGAGAAGAGGCTGAAGAAGGAAGCGGCCGTTGCAGCCGAAGAAACTAAGCTGCAAGAATTGAAGGCCAAGTCGATACCCAAGCCTTCGCCGCAGAGAGAGAAGTCGCCGCCGAGGTCGGAATTCGAATCGAGACCGAGCAAGGCCTTCAAGAGTAGGAAGCATGAAACTCCCACGGAAGCCCAGTCCAAGGTAACGTGGTCGAGTGACATGCCGGCGAGCATGAACAACCAGGCCAATGGTGGCAATGTATTCGGCATGTTTGGTGGCAAGAAGCAAGATCAGTCTCCCTCGTCAATGAATAAGTTATCAACGGGTGCTTCAGGCTTTCGACCTTCCACACAGAGTCCCGCTCCTGCACCGGTTGTGCAACCAGTGCAGTACAGGCCGTCCATAGATCCCATGGTGGACAAACTCACAAAGCTCCACCGGAACCTGAAGGGGCTCCGGAACGACCTTGTGGCTTTATCCAAGCATCCAGGTTCACCTTTGTTAGGCAAACTCGGTGCTCTTCGACGAGAGATCAGGGTCTCCATTGGCCAATTAACCGGTGTGAAAGGAGCAAATACGCCAATAGTAAGTACCAGAATTTGCGGCCTGGCGCACATGTATGCGCTTCCCTCGTCGCATTCATGTACTTCAACAAAGCGCTCCTTCTCACACATTTCGCTAGACAACCAAGCTTATTGGACTGCTTCGTCAATCAATCGACCCTAATGGACCGTGTCCCAGCCCAATGGTCAACGCGCGGGACTACATAGCCCGATTCAGCCAGCCAGCGAATCTTGCGAAATCCAACAACGAGCCTTTGGTGCCGTCCCTTTTTGTGTACTTGATCAACATCATTGCCAAGAACATCATCCGCCAATTCATCAATGAATGCAGAGTGGATCCCAAGGCCGCAGATCCCATTGGCGTTTTCACCGCCCAAATCTTTTCCACTCCAGATTTCCTCTGGTGTGGCGAGTCCTTCATCGACATCTTGATCGCCAAATTCAGAGTTGTGTGTCCCGTGCTCTTCGGTTTAAGAGGCGACACGAGCCTCGAGAGTGGAAGAGAAGCCCTTGGCTGGAAAAAAGACGGCCCCGTCTGGATACCCGAGCAGAAGCACAATGACAGGATGGCCGGTCTGGGAGCAGGCTTTGCCTCGATTGCGCTGCGTGACTTTAGCAGGGTGTCCAAGAGTAATCCTTACCCCCCGGTCCATTACTGGCGGGCATTTGCAAACATTGTCAATTGTCCGGCGGGCGAGGTTTCTGACACGCAAATGATTGTTTTGCGAGCCATGATTGACGGCCACGAGCAGAGGTTCCTGAACTTTTATGGAAACGCTGCCGTGGCGGCTTTAAGGCTTGCTCTGGTGGAAATGCCGAAGAAGGCTCCTGCGGGATCATCTGCTGCGGGATCCCTTATCGCATTGGCTGATATTCTCCGATCGCAAAGGGGTTTAGCGCTGTGGAGGTAGTCTTTCGTGTTGAGATTCTGAGAGTACTGGGGATCCTGCCGGGGAGGGTAACATGGGTTGCCCAGATGGACGACTGTCTTCTGCGTTGAGAGAATGTGGGATTAGCCAAGGGAGGTTGAGTATCTGTGTCGACATGGAGTATGCATCTCGATTGCTCCCCCCTCGGCCCCAAATAAGTCTTAGCCTTGAATGCCTGTGCGAAGAACAGGGGGCAGGCGAAGAGCTGAGGTGTGTATTAGCGCTGTGATGCCGCGCATGTCTCTCGTAAGAAATGCGCCAACTAAGACTGGTTCCGGTCGCATGGAGTCTTGGGTTCAGGATTGAAAGATGATTGTTAGGCAAGGTAGTCGTAACATTTTCGAAAAAGATATCAGAAAGGGACTTGAGCTCCCAGACTTGTTTGGAAACAAGATTTCAATAAAGACATGTTCTAAGTGGATACCGTTTGAAGAGTCCTGAACGGACCACGATGTTGCGACGAGAGAGATCAGTATAAAAGTCGTGTGTGAAGTTGAAACATCCTCTACTCCCCAATGGCGTCTCCGGGACAACACCTCGTGAAGACCTCTGAAGACCTCTGAAGACCTCTTGGAAAGATGGAATCTGCCAGTCTTCCTCAGCACCTATTGTCCTGCTACTTTAGTCTGATGGCAAGTAGTGGCGACAATGCGGACAAAATGGCAATTAATGCAAAGGGTAATGTAACTGCAGAAGTTGAACTGCGATGTGACGACTACCCTTGCTCTCTCGTACACAGCTTCCAGAGCTCCAAAAAGTCTCAGCCTTCATTCGTATGCTCTGTGGTCTTGTAAACGAATATCCCGCATGCATGCGAGCGCCTTGAGGCTACGAGACCATATGTCTTGCGAGGGATACGCCGTTCCGAAAAGGTGACGGCTCTCCCGTGCTCATGTCTCCCTTGCAAGCCAAGAGATGTGCTCCGAAGGCTACAATATTCGTCTACATTGTTTTCGCAGAGGATGGAGAAGGAGAAGGAAAAGAAGATGTCATTAACAAGAGGGGTGTACACGACGTAAAAGGAGGCGCTATGAGAAAGTCAAAAAGAAAAAGGAAGCCATGTCTAGAAACACAACGACAACGACAAGGAACGGAGAATTGAGGCATCAAAAAAGTATAACAAAGGAAACAATTCATGATCATGACATAAAACCAAAACAAACACCACTGAAGTAAAAGATGAAATAAGTATAAAAACGCCTCCCAGTCTCAACCCCCCCCCAAAAAAAAAACCCACCCCATCCACTCACAAAATCACCAACAAAAACAACACCAAAATCAGCACAAATATTAAAATCCCAATACACCACCCACTCCACCGATCCTCATTCTGCCGCATCACATGCCCCAGCTTCTGCATCCCATTCTGCAACCTCCCCCCCACCCTCTCCACCGTCTCATCCACCATATCCAACATCTCGCGCTGCTCCTCCAACTCCCGACCCATATCCCCCGCCTGCCGCTTCAAATTTCCAACCGTCTGGTGCACCCCTTCAAGATGTTCATCTTGTTCGCGCATCATGCCCAACTGCTGCTGGTGCTCAAACTCTGCGAATCCGTCTTCATCCCCGTCATACCCGTCTCCATCGCCACCACCCCCAGCAAAGGAACTCGGATCCGGGAAATCTGCCGCACGGCCAAGGCTGGGGCCGGTTTTGGAAGCAAGTTCTTGACGCATATCTTCCATCTCACCACCTATTTCCTGGACGAGGCGTTCCCGGCGGGCGAGTTCAGCGGGGGAGACGCCATACTGGGTTGGATTAGCTTGGATGGCCTGCACGGAGGCGTCTAGGTCGGAGAGATCTTCGTCGAGGGAGGCGAGGGAGGTTTCGAGGTCGGTGAGCGCGGAGGCGAGTTCTGGAGAGGAGGGGTCTGTAGAGAGGGAGCGGATGCGCAGGTAGGAGGCAAAGAGGGGGCGGGTGGATGACAGCTGGGTGAGGACGTCTCTGTAGATTAAGGGAGCTTCAGGTTAGTTTTTTTGATTCGCGGATGCTGAGAATCGGCCACAGGGAGGGCGAGAAGGGGTTCGTACTGTTGGACTTGGAGAAAGGGGTCCTCATCGTTGGTGGAGGACATCATCCTTGCGACGGGATTGGGTTTAGACGATGTGGGCGTGAAGCAGCAGCTCGGTTATGGGGGGTGCGTCATTTGTTTTTTCGGGATGAAGAGTTCGCATGAGCGGCGGGAGGCGAGGCGCTCGAGGATGTTGGCGGATGATGGCTGGCTGCCCTGCCGCGCCGCGAGAATATGTTTGGTGTTCTTGGCGTTGCGAGGTCAGCGCCGCTGCCACCCGGCTGGATGGATGACGTTGCGGGCTGAGCAGGACGCTAGCGCGGGATTGGGTAAAGGTGGGGACCACGTGTCGACCGCCAATTTAAGCGCCAAAGTTCAACGCCGTATACGGTCGGATCAGAGATAATTCAAGAGGAGAAATAAAATAGGAGAGAGAGAGAGATTTCAAAAAAAAAAAAAAAAAATGAGCAAAGAAAAAGAGCGACGGGAAGAACGAAGGAATACGAAAGAAGAAGCATAAGTAATAAGGCGACAAAGATGAGGAGGCACCGGCATTTATGGCCTAGTGTCCACGTTGGACGTAACCTCTTAACTTACATACATGCAGTCAAGAGCGCAAGAATGGTAACATTGCTTTACTTGATCGAATTCATCGGCATGCATCTGGCTGATTAGCCGAGTACACATGATAACATGATCTTGGTGTGCCTCGAATCACGACGCAAGAGTATGTACAGGCTGTTTTCTTTCTTTTTGAAAATCCCCAAATTTGGTCATGGTAGCTATATATTGCGTAGAAACATCATGTGTCTTTTCACAGGGTCAAGATTAGAGTGGCCGGCCACCATTCACTACCTTCAAGTAGATAGCATAAGACAAATATGGACGGCATGGCCGTATGGACAGCCGTCACTTTTTGATGCAAGGTCAAAGAGAGACAAGGAAATGTAACAGGGGAATGCAAAAGGTAATTCAGCAAAAACCAATAGATGTGCGGATTTCGTAATTTTAGTCTCGGATTTGTGCGCCCGTGGCAGATGATTGTCCGGCTCTACTCTCCTCCAGTTCGAGGTGATAGGAGCGAATAATGGAGTCGGTGTCATCGATGGCAAGTGGGCGGATGTCTGCCATGGCTTTGATCTTTTGGGTCCTATCTGGGCTGTCAGCTCTGAAGCAATCCAATCCGCAAATACTAGATTCCAGGTATCATCGCGGGGAGCCTAGGGTAGGAAACGCACACTTCCTTGACCTGGTCGTCCGTCATGGACAGGCCGAGCTGCTCGACGCGGCTCTTGATGGCATTCCAGCCAGTCAGTCGGGATGCAAAGTGTACGTATCGACTCATGCCAAAGTCGGCAGGGTTGATGATTTCGTAGGTGCTCGGCATGTTCAGGATGGCCTTGGCGTGGATGCCCGCCTTGTGCGTAAAAGCGCAGAAGCCGGTAATGGGGTTGTTGAACGGCACATTGATTTCCACGGCTTCGGCCACCAGGTCCTCAATCTCCTTGAGCTTGTGCAGCTTGTACCGTGACGTCACGTACTCGTGGCTACCGACAATCATGCGGGCAAGCAGGCCGCCGAGGGGCTGTGGGAGACGCCCAAGAGTCAGTAAGAACGGCAAAGGACATATTCCCGCGTCGCTCTCACGCCGTTTTTTTATTATGAATACTCACAGTGATGCCGTTTCGCTCGCCGATACCCAATACGGAAGTGTCGATATCTGCAAGCCAAGAGATTAATGATTTGCCTAAAGAAGATAAAAGTTAGGCTTTGCCGTAGGGGACGTACGGGTGGCGCCAGCTTCTAGTGCGGCGTACGCATTGGCTATGGCACAGCCAGTGTCGTTATGCTTGGATATGCATTAGCATATGACGTCTGATGCACTGAGCCTTGAATAGAAAACCACCTCGCCCCTTGAAAGCAAGTCGTCGCGGTCGTTGGCTTTGCAAGGTATCTCAACAACTTTTCGCTTCACTGCAGATTATCACTTACAAAGTGAGTCTCAATGTCGCAAGATACTACGCCTCTCAGCGTGCGGACGAGATCATAGACCTGTCTCGGGGTAGCACAACCCACCGTGTCAGCAACCCCAACACGGTGGACGCCAACCGCATCCACGGCCTTGTACAGTGACAGCAGATCGACGAGGTCGGATCGGAAGGAATCTTCGGAGGAGAATCGGACTTCGCGTCCTTGGCTGCACCACATGTTACTTTGCGTTCAAACAGTCACCACGCAGCGCCTCCAGACGTACCTCTTGACATATTTTATAACCTCAATGGCCGTTTTGGTGATGTAGGCCATGTCCTTGCCATGGGAGTGCTCTCGCAAATGCTTTGATGTGCCGATGACAACGTCGACGCCATCCACACCGGTTGCAACAGCCAGTTTAGCGTCTTCCATCTGTGGAACAAATCATCATGAGTTAAAGTGGTGACTGTAAAAGTTCGCTGGGTCGAGTTCAATTTGCCTTACTGTACATCGCACGTGAGTTAAGATATTGGCCTTGAGACCCAGCTTGCAAATCGCCTCGCAGTCTTTTCGTGACTGTTCACTCGCAGCAGGTGACGTGAGTTCGATATACTCCACTCCAAAGTCCGCCAGAGCAGTAGCGCTAAGTTTCAAGACGATTAGCATGGATTACTATCTCCCAAAGTTGCCATTGACCATGATATTCCGTAGCAAATCTGTACATCTTGATCTTCGTCTCTGTTGCAAAATAACGTTAGTCAAGCAGTCCCAGATCCGTTTTCGACAAGTAAATACGGACAGCTGTATGAGAGTCGGGTCTAACCTGTGTCAAAAAAAGCATTGGCGAATTGCTCGCCCTCTCGCAACGTGCTCTCGATGATCTGAAACTTATTTGTGTTGGACAAGTAATCGCCAACGGACTGGTAGGGAGAGCCTGCATGGTGAGACTTGTTAACTTTGCCCGGGGCGGCGGTCACGGTGTTGCCATTGACGCCATAGGTAGTACTGCTGTCGGATATACTGCCGGTAGCCATAACGACGAAACCGAATGTATGTTGATATGGTGTAGGTACAAGTATGCTGGGGCTCGTGTAGCTGAAAGTCTACAGGAGAACGTGACAAGCTATAAGAGGACGTAGCAACGCTCCAACAGGACGGTACAAACAGTGCGGCAGAGGAAACGAGCGCTGAGTAGTATTATAAAGCTGCTGACTCCAGCAAAAAAAAAAAAAAAAAAGAGGATGGAAGGAGTCTCCAAAAGGTGAAAATCATGTCGAGTTTAATACTTGACGTGCGTAGCGTCATGGTATCGATGCGTGTAAGTGGAGAAGGGCAAGAGTAAGACTGATGATCGTGTACCTGGTATGAATGACTTCGCGCCGCTTTCCGAGGATGGGTGCACATCCGCGGGAGACGACAACGAGAATCATCACGTCTTTCGGGTGTACAGTCGACGTGATGCAGGGCATCTATCTCGAGGACAGTATGAGAAGCCAGCCAAGAAGGGGGCAAGACAGTGTCGACATTTCCACCTGGGCTCGAGAACATCCATGTTGCCTGCTATTCTGCAGCAGCAAGCAACAGCTACATACAAATGTAACCCAGAAGTCAGGCCTAGGCGTGGGAGAGGCCCCCCGCTGGCACCTACTTCTGAGGGGAACAATTCCCCGTGAAAACCGCATCCATCGATGCGGCGGGTCTAGAAGGACGGACGGACCGGGCTGATGTTTGGCGCTGGTCTTGTACTCTTGGGGGCTGACGGGTTCGAGAATGCGAGGCATCCTCCATGTTCCGAACATGGGGGCGGTAAAGATCCATAAGTGACGGAGATCCAGGCTGCCGGAAAGGCGAGAAGCGACTCCAAACAGTACATGATACTGGAGCGACATTTCATCGAGAGCAGCATGTAAGCTGAATGTCAACAGCGTAAGCGTGGTATTACGTCGGCCGAAGGCCGTAAGCACGTCGTGGTGCGTCAAAGAGCCGAGTCCGGGGCTCTGTTGTCTCCCGCCTTGTGTCCTGCATCTGCCGGAGCCATCTTGGAGTGTCTGATCGACAAGGCCGCGCGTTTCCGTCGCTACGAGTTCGATGCAGCTCGTCAGTCAGCTCTTGGGTTTGATGATGTCGTCTCCAGTTGTACATAATTTCAGACGCCAGAGGTGCGTGGCCTGGCGGGGTGGACCTGCGGCTGCGGGCAGCTGAATGGAAATTGACGCAACTGCCAGGTTGGAAGTGCCACAGCTTAGGTAACAAGTGCATAAATCCTGGCTCGAGTTTGCAACCACGAACGTGAACAACAAACAGCCTTGCAAATTATTGGCCATCTTGGCTTGAGGTCAAGAGACCGATTCGCCTCAACAGCGTCAACGGCATTGCTAGCTACCCGAGAACTCAATAGCAATCGTCACACTCGTCTCAGTTAACTCCTCCGGCTGTAGCACCCTTCTCACAGGCGACTGCATTCCCTCTGAACGACAACATGGACCGCGCGAATCTTTGCCAACGCTGTTGCACTCACTTCTGTACAAAGGCACACATAAACAGAGCCGCCGTTTGTGGAAATGACCCTGTCCGGAGTCGAAGATTCGCCGCCGCTTCGAAAGCAACATGTTGCCATCCCTGGACATCAATGGGCCCGAACCTTGAAACAACGCGTCGAAGATCGACTTATCAGTCTTACAGCCCAAGGGGGGTCACACAAAGATGGAAGGTCCAAAAGAAGTGATCATGGCATCGATTTCTTGGCGGCTGTGCGCTCCTGAGTGCGCCAATGAGGCACGGCACGGTTTCGCCGAGCTTCATGTTATGGCTGTCCGCAAATTCGTCGAGTAATAATAACCAAGTCATGGCCGATATTTTACTTTGCTTTGTTCCTATGTACTCCGTATGCCGTTGGACCCACGCATCGTAGGCATAGGAAGTTGGAACAGATTACCTATTAGGTACCTTAGGTACCTACCAATGGTAAGGCGATGAAAGCGTCACCGAAGAGAAAAAGAAAACATGGAGTCTGAGCTTCAAGCAGCCATTGGTGAATAGCGCATGATGGCACACAAAAGAGCTACCAGTTGAACGTGCGGTCATGCAGTGCAACGGTTACATCGGAGCGACATGCCCGCTTCTACCTAGCAAAGCTTGCGCAATTTGCACCTGCGGATGCCATCATCAGCCATTCTGCTGCGTACACAAGAGACTAACTAGTCCAAGACGCACCAGAACGCCATCCATCAGCCTCTCTTGCTCAAAATCTAACGAATGAATGAGCCAGTCAAGCAAATATCACACGATGACACGATGACACGATGACATGATGACACGATGAATATCCCGAGCGAGGCAACAATCGTTGCTGAAGCGTCAGCTCATGCCTGCCGCGTGTGGTCACAAGTCCCTGACTCCCTGTGCAGTCAACCCTGTTGATTCAGCTTCGTACGATTCGCCGCGTGCAGAGATGCCATTCATTGCCTTCAATTAATCAAGCGGCCAGGTGGTTCAGTCTCTTTGAAACCGAAAGGCGAGCACCGAGAGATATCCTGAGTCGGACTGTGTTGCCGACTTCCAACTCATTTGGAGCACTTACATGACAGAGCTTCAAGAAGGCGTACGTACACACGTAACACGCCTTGCAACAGGTCGTCGGCCCAGTGGCCGCTGGCGCGTTTTCGTCACCCGATAGTGCTAGCACAAGGTATCTTCTTGTGTGACACTGTCTTGCTTCAGAACATTGCTATCAAATATGTCGTGGAACTTCAAGGCATGACGTGTTGGTATTCATCGTTGCAAGTCCGGCGCATCTACGAGTACATTGCTTTCATGCTATTCCTGCTTCGATCTTGTACGCTTGCTTTTTATGAGAATAAACTCCAAGTCCGCAAGCAACTCGGCTTACATACCCCGCGATAGAGCAATAACTTAGCGTGCCTTGGCCCCCTCGCGCGGATTTAAGTCACTTGGGTGTGCAACCCAAGATGTATCGAGAGTTCTTTTCAGGTTGCACTCACGAGTAACTACATATATATGTATGCAAATGCAGAGTTACAACGAATCAACGACGAACCCATGCGCGACCCTATTTCGAGCGCGGGCCGAGAGCATCTAAAAAAAATATGACTCATGAGATCTTGAGTCTTTCTTTTGGAAGATGTGTCCAATTTGCTTGGGCATGCAAACGCGAGATGTTAAGAATAAGCCATGATACTGGTTCATGATAGCGGTTTGGTTCGGAACTGGATCTCAGTCACGGTGAGTCACCTTATACGATCTCATGGTTTCAGAGAGAAACCTCCTCTATTCTTCCATGCCGGGTGTGTTAATTCCCTTCTTGCAGTTGTGGTGTACCCACTGTCGTGCTCTGCGCTGGGTTTGACGAAAACCTCACGGCGTCGACGAGCCAGCGTGGTAGAACATGATGGCAAGGGCCGAGCCATGGACATGGCACAGTCACTGACGAATTATTTGATAAAAAATAGAGTTTTCTGCGTTGTCATGAGACTCAACAGAGGCTCTCGAAACTCAAGAGTCACGATGCTTAATTTCCTCAGGGTCAAGTGCGTCATGCTATGTGGTCCAAACGAGAGCTATTGAAATTTGAAACGCATGATGCGACAAATTGTCTAGATTATGTATGCCATGTCAGGTGGTCAGGACTCAGGCCAGAGGTTTGTCGAGACTCGGAATGCGTGACACAATTTGTCGAGCCCGAACCTTAGGCCAGCCTCCGGAAAAGATTGAAGTCTGAAGAGTGGCCACGCGCCGCTGTTGGTGACGCATCGTCCCCAGTGCAAAATAGACTTCTCAATGCAAGGAGGCGGGAACGGCCGACCGCAACGACTTGCAAAAATTGAAAAGATCACCGGCGGTGCCACGGACCATAAAGGCAGAGGTCTGCCTGTAACCTGATCGCCTTGGGGGCAAAAGTCCCCATTCCGATACAAGTTTGGACGACTAATGCTACGATGTAGCTGATAGAGGCCGTTGCGGAAAAAGAAAACACAAATCGCCATATAGGGCTCATTTTGGACCACCACACGCGAGAATTCACCTGTGCGTGTTCAAGCCGCTTTTGGATGCTAAAGATGCGAGTCCTTGGATCAATCCCTTATAGGAACTCCCTGGAATGGTGGGATCGTCGTCGCCGCTCAAAGATGGTGGCTCGTGGGTAGGCACGTGGATGATCGTAGATGCGACACGACGGGAATTGAAGTAGGTTTTGAGTTTCCTTTCGGACTCCCACTGTGGCTGGCTCCTTTATCCTTCTCTGATATGAGTTTGAACTTTAGCCCTTGGATGACGGCTGTTGGTGAAGGGCCAAGGGTGTGCTTATAGGAAAGCCTGGAGTTGACGTGCTAAACGCCGTCGTCGATGACACGATAACAAGGCTGAAAGCTATGAGTGATTTCAAAGTACAGAAAGATGACCAATTTTGCCGCCATTACCTGTGTTATGCACATGTATGACAATCGGTTGCCCATTGCAGCAATGCAGAGACTCGAGGCTTCAGATCGAGACTCGCCGGGTTTGGCTCGTTCATGCGGTAAAGTCGTCGCTAGGAACACGAGAATCGAGATCAGCTTCTGCGCCCAATCAGATGGGGAAGGCCGCAGGCGGGAGATGCAGGAAATATGACGTGATAGAACAAGACAGATCGGCTATGGCAACAGATCGGCTATGGCATTTTGCCGCTGCGATAGCGACTTTTCTCCAAGAGTCTAGGACTCTAGAAGTCTAGATCATATTGCGACCAGATCTGGGAGAGCTCTTTTGCCGACTGACAGGCAGGGACTAAGTAAGCCTGAAAGCCGCGCAATAAGTGGAAACGGGACAGAAGGCTGCCGTCACCAGGGTCAAGGACTCGGGTTAAAATCTAGAACTTCAGCAGGCCCAGGGTAAATTCTGAAAACGGGATCTATAGCTTAGCACAGGATTCTAAGGGGCTGAAAGAAGCTGAACAAGGGCCGAGGCACAATGAATCGGAGAGCCCTTCAATATCATGACAATTGGTCTCGAGAGACTTCGACGTCACGTTGACTGCCTTCTTCGTGGTCATAGCAACGATATGTGCTCAGACTGAGCACGAAAAGACGACGACTTTCATCCAAAGACTGCCAATCGACTGTTATTACGCCGGGAGTCGGGAGCGGCCACCGGCAGGCGACCATAGGATCCTGGATCGCATGTGGAGCTGCCTATTCGTATCTATCATGTTTCAGCCAACATCGTATGTAACTTGAGGAGTCTCGACTCTCCTTGAACGAGAGACCGACGCAATGGAGTCATGGGGAGCCTCGGGACGACAGGGTCGGACCTCGTGTGCAGAGCCACAGAAGGCCGGAGTGAAAAACAACATTACAGTCGGACCTCACTTGTCTGAAGACCATATCTCACTCGGAGACCTCGCGAGTCGCGACCTACGGTATGTCGGGATTTCCTTGTTCTGAAGTTAGTCACGTGATGCTAAGCTGTACAGACTCCAGAGTATCCGATCAAGCCTCATGCCAATACTCTGAATGGTAAATCGAATTACGCCGAGACGAACAAACCTCCGGACGAGTCCGAGATTCATTGATTTGAAGTTCGGATAAGTCAGGTCCGACTGCATGGGTATATATGTAGGTACCTACCTAATGTGGCCCATGTTCCTGGGCGGGATGTCACGCATCTGTATCTCGTATGTCGCATATTCGAACACGCTGCATGCCGCTTGTTTCGCGTTGCATGCTCCATGTGGCATGCTAGCATGTCTCCGTGATTGCCGATGCTTGTCTCAGATATAGGGAGTGTTCACCAGATGGGCGGGAGACCTTATTTTTCACCCCAAGATACCTAAAACGGAATAGGGCGATGTAGCGCAGCCAATGATGGTTTATTTGACCTCATCTCGCTTTGTGCCTTTGTCGTCGTCCCGTTGAGGCCGTGCTGGGAAGGATATGGGCTCGAAAATGAAGCTCAATTTTAAACGATACAACGTATGACGAATTGTGGTATTTTTCATGGAACATGGGAGCGCTGAAAAGAAGCTGTCTTGGGTCGGTTTGGCTATACAAATCTATAGGCAATTTCGAGTGAAGATCAATCAGCTCTTGGGGTGAAAAACAAGGTCTCCCCCAGATGGTGTGTCTAGACGGATATGTCCGGGCAGGAGGAAGATGCTGGATATAAAACCAGGAGCTGATGGATGAATTCCGTGTTCCGAATTTTCTCCTTTTTGCCATCCATAAGAACAATTTGAGGGGCCGTACTCCGTGATTAAGCCAACTTAGCTAAGAATGTATGTACATACATTTGCGTTTGGCTTTCTTTTATGTTTTTGGAAACTTTTGCGATTCTGAGTTCTCTCTTTTTCTAGGGTTTTAACTTTTAGTCCAAGCCTAAGCCCTGAAGCCCTGAAGGAGGCAGCGATGGGGCGCAGTGCACCCCACTGATACGGCTTGAATAGGTATCCAGGTATTTACGTACCTAGGTAACTAGCCAAGAAGCGAAAGCGGAAGGAGACAAGCTGAACGTATGTTCCGTCGGACATGTGCCACGTCGTGCTGATCTACTTTGCGGGCGTCCTTGCGCCACATTGGTTGGCTGGCGAAAGGAAACTTGATTACATCTTTGCGATAAAGAAGAGAAGACTGCAAGTTGTTGGAATCGCATGACAAGATGCGGCTGCGGCTGCGCGCAAGAACATACATCGTCACGCTCATTGGTCGTTCGTTGCCTCGGCTGCTTGAAGTTTGAACTTGGAAGCAAAAGTCTCCACAACGGGCATCACACCGTTTTTCGGACGTAAACCCGCTCTGCCTCGGGCTCCGACTCCTTCCTCCTCATTCATTATCAGTCCAATACATCAAAGCCATCCCTCATTGGCAATTGCATATGCAGTTTGTCAATCATTTCGGATCGTTCCAAAACTCCGTTTCGTTCACGTTGCTGTTGGAAGATGTCGACGCCCACAAGTTCAACGCTGCTCCTCCAGACCCGCGGGATATGAGCCCTCGATCAGGATCCGACATGGCGACGATGGCCCCAACTTACCTACCTGCATGCATGAAGGAAGAAGACCTCTACGACGAGAACGGTGCAGCCCGCTGGTCACTTCTCCAAGCGATAAAAGCCCGTTCGAAGGCTACATACGTACCTACATCCATACATACGGGAGTATAATAAGGATTAAGCTCAAGGCCGGCTTCGATGCAGCAGGGAAGAACAGGGGCAGCATCGATGGAGCCGTTGCATAGGATGCAACGTGGACCCAGTGCGAGCGCCGTTGATGGCTGAGCTTGGGGCTCTGGTTCTGTCGACGCGCTTAGCAACGGCGACTTTATTGATGGCGGATTGTTGACGGCGTCAGCGGTGTCCTTGAAAACGGCATGGCCGCCTTGGCGAACAACTGAACAACTGAGCCGCTTGACTGCGTCACAAGCATGGCTCATCGTTCCGAACGCACTTTACTGACGCACCGCTCGGCCGAGCATTGGTCTGGTTTGGCCCAAGCCGCGACAAACTCGCGCGCGCGGTGCATTTGCTAGCAAGGTTGCATCCCCTCGGACCAGTTCCCTGTCGACGGGGAATGACGCATGAGCTTGACATGCATGAGGCGCTACATAGCTTCAAGATCGCGACACGAACCGACGAACACTTACACGACTTGCGCGTGCATCCCACGTACCAGGTATCCGCCACGGCGGTCTCGCAGTCCAGTCGCCAAGTCGCCAAGGGGGGAAGGATCAGCATGCTGGAATTCCTCCCGGGCACTTGCTGGGCGTATGGTGGCAGCTGGGGACTGCGTCCAGACTGCCGGATGGGTAGTACAGTGCAAGGTAGCACGAGATAGTGCAAGGTAGCACGAGATAGTGCGAGGTGGTACGTGGTAGGGTGGTACGTGGTAGGGTGGTAGTGCTTGGTGCTGCTCGCTTGTTTGTGCTTGCTGTCTCGATACACATGACCCAGCCATGTGCGAAGGTCTCTTCCGGGTGAGCCCGCGTCCTTTGCCGTGGTGTGCCAAGAAGGCAGAGTTTGGTCATTTGGATCTCCTGTATCGGTTCCTGCGTCCTTCTCGTCAGTTTGGTACTTCATCCTACCACTCAGTCATACTTAATCCCGACTCCTCATCCTACTCCTCCGTATCCTCTTGACGACCGGCCCTTGAGCACGCACTTATACATACATATATCCTCTGTACTTTTCCCCTCTCCTCGCAGCCATGTAGCAGGCACTCTCGACCTCGTCCGCCAGCCCTCTCCTCCGACCTAAACAATGCCCCATCACTCAGCCCTCGGGTCCGTCGACTCGATCCTAGTTCTGCGAAGTCCCGCTTCCACATCGCCGTTTGTGCTGCTAGCACTGCTAGCGCTTCTGGCTTGGCTAAGCCGGGCCAAGTGCCGTGACTCCCGGGACGGCCTCGCGGTACTGAACGCGCCCAAATGGTTCGAGATCAAGCTTTTTAAGCAGGCGCACTTCCTGGTCAATGGGATCGAGGAGCTGGCCAGGGCCAGAACCTTGAGTCATTCGCGTCCCTTCCGCTTACTCACCAACTCTCGCGAGATTATCGTGCTGCCGCCCTCGTATGCAGAAGTGCTTGCCGATGAGGATCGACTGAGTTTTGCCAAGTATTTTTCTGATGTGTGTGCAGGCTGTACAGTTTGATCCCTTTTCCCGACGTTTCAGCTCTATTTCAATCTTCATTCCTCTTCCCTTTCATCCTGTTCAGTATTCATCGGCCTGCTGTGGATTAACGCCTCTTTATAGGAATTCGACGGCGAGGGCAAAACACCCGGCCTCGAACCCTACTCCCTGATCGCCGATCCGTGTAAGCGAGTACCCAAGCTGGTCAAGAAGCGACTGACGCGCTCTCTGAGTAGGTGGCTTGTGGCATGTCCCGTCTAGCTGGAAAGTGGGGGGAAACGCGGCGCGGCGCGGCCCGTCCCGTCCCATCCCATTGGGGCCTGACAGCGCGAAAGGAATTACATATGTATGTAACACATGGCTGACTTGTCGCTTCGTCAAAGACAGCCTTCCTGCGACAATGTCTTCCGAGGCCAATTTTGCGATAGAGCTTAATTTCGGAGGTCGTCATGGTTCGTGCCACCGACTGTCCACTTTGTCGCTTTCTCTCCCGCCCTCCACCACATTCACCTCCAATCTTGTATCATCAACGAGTCCATAACTTCACCACCAACGCAAACAAGCTTTCTTGCTCCCACCCACCCGTCACTAATGCATGTATGCGGATAGACTGGCAAGAGACGGTCATTCATCAGGATCTCCTCGACGTGATTGCGCGAATGACATCGCGCCTCTTCTGGGACGGCCATGAAGTATGTCGCAACGAGTGCTGGCTCACCATCATGAAGAACTGGTCCGTCAACAGCGTCATGGCTGCCTTCATGATTAACATGGCGCCGCGCTTTCTGCGGCCGGTGATTCGTCGCTTCTCGCCCAGGGTCCAACAGGCGCGGCGGGATTACGAAGCGGCCCACGCGTTTCTTGAGCCGTTGATCCATGCTCGACGTGCTAGCCGCCTCGAGGCCCTGGCCAAGGGCTGTGAGCCGCCCGTCTTCAACGACATTGTGGATTGGATCGATGCAGAAGATGAGGAGCTTGCCTGCGATCCCGTCGCTCTGCAGATGGTGCTTGGCGTCGCGGCTGTGCACACGACCGCCGCCGTCGTCACCAACACGCTCGTGTACCTGGCCAGTCAGCCGTCCACGCTGGCGCCCCTTCGCCAGGAGATGGCGGCGGAGCTGCAGAAAAGTGGCTGCCAGGCTAGTGCTTTGCGGAACCTGAAGCTGATGGACAGCGCCATCAAGGAGTGTCTGCGGCTGAAATCGTCCGGTGTCTGTGAGTATTAGCAACAAAAACTTGCTGTTGCGGCGTCATCTTGACTAGTCTGAAGCCACGACGAGTACATTCTCTCACTTCGTCCGCTCTTTCTCTTTGTTTCCTCGTTCTTTTTCTCTCTTTTCTCTTCCAGCACTTTCTCATTTTTTTTCTTCTCCGAAATAGTCGGCATGCATCGAGCTGCATTGCAGGACGTGACGCTCCCCGATGGCCTGCGCATCCGCAAGGGCGAGCGCGTCTTCGTCGACATTCCCCATATGCGCGACCCCGATCTCTACAAAGAGCCTGATACCTTCGACATGTACCGATTTCTGCGCATGCGGTCGGACCCAGATCTTGCCATCAAAGCCCCCCTGGTGAATACGAGTCCGGAACATCTGGCCTTTGGCCATGGCACGCAAGCCTGTCCCGGGCGCTTCTTTGCCGCTGTTCTCATAAAGGTCGTCTTGTCACATTTATTGCTCAAGTATGACTGGCAGGTCGCGCCGGGGAGCCAGACAGAGTCTCTCGCCGTTGGCTTGACCAAGCGCATGAATTCACGCCTGCGACTCTTATTTAGGAAGCGGGAGCAAGATTTTGAGCTGCATTGACGGCTGTGTCGCTTATTGTGCGTTCTGTATGATTTTTGCGCTCTGCCTGCGTTTAGATTGCGTTCATGCTGCCTTCATGTTGTTTTTCATGTTGTTTTCGTGCTGCTCTCGTGTTGTTTTGCGCGTCTTTCTGTGCTGCGCTCATGTTGCTCTATGCTGCTTCCATGAGTCTTTTAAGCCCACGCCATTAAGCACCCACGTTGTTGGGCCGCGCAACTTTTGAACGGTCTATGAATGAAGTCTTTGAGCTAGGCATAGATATGCGTACAGATTTCTCAGCATGGACAATACAGGACCGTGGTTCGACGCATCATCATGTTCTTGATAATTCTATGGCACAGGCAAATCGGATGGGCTTCCCACTAGTATGGAAGGAACTTCGTTGCATGCGCACTCTTCGTCTGTCTTTCTTCAGAGTATCGTCTTCCCATTCATTAATTGTACGAATATTGTTTTCGATGCAGTACACTAACAATATATTCGAATTTCGTGTATCTACTACACACAATCAATATCCTATTACCTGTTGTAACATATAAGAAGCTCTTCATGTATTTCTTAACCTCTTCAGGCGCTTCATTCACTTATTTCGCCACTACTGTTTCAGACATGTGATGCGTTCTTGCTTTTCATTATCCTCTTTTTCTTCTCCTGCTCGGCCTGACACCTGTCCCTGTTCCCCTCCTCCCACATCATCACGCGCTGGGCAGCATTAATAATTTATTAGCGAGCGCCAAGAACGTTCTACAAATTACATCATGCCCTGTTCTGTTACTTGGTAGAAATTGCCTTATTGATACTATGTGCAGTCTTGTTACAGGAGGATTACATGATATGATGATACACAGGTTACCTTTACTGAACAGTGTTACAACTTACAGTGAAGGTTTCGGGCCGTCTGGAGTTGCCTGCATGGTCCAAGTTGATTCGAAGGCCTCGGATGATTTGTTGCTCTTATAACTTATGTATATAGATGATAGAAGATCCCAGTCCTGGAGGAACGTCTTGCACGATGGTATTGAATCCTTGTCATGCAGTCGTCCTGCAAGAGAGGCGGGGCACTATACAAAGGTATTTATGTACATATCTTTATCTTTACCCAGTCTGCACTCTTGAATCTAGATTCCAGGTACTACCTCCCCCTTTATCCCCTCTTGCCTCACTTCCTAGTTTAGATGATGAACAAGAACCTGAACAGACACGACGAGAATTTACTTCGGTTACGAATGCATGCATTGATCTTTATTTGCTTACCCTGTTTATCCCAGCAACCTCCTATGTATAGGTACATAGAGGATGAGTAAAATCTGTTGATTGAGGGACGAGATAGATTTGAAGTGATTATTTTGGTCGGCCAATGGGTTCACTGTGTGTTCTGCGCAGCCAATTGGCTGAGAGCGGGACGCCGTCGACTTGAGCCGGAGCCGCCGAGGAAGCCAAGACGGGCGAATGGCGAATGGCGAATGGCGAATGGAGCCAATGATTGAAGCGGGAGACTCGGCCACAGAAACAGGTTTCACATTCCCGCATCGACTACATGTGTACATACATGCCGTACCTCCTACATATCTAATGTAGTCTATGTATAAGCTAAGGTAGGTACCTAGGTATGTAATCACTCCGGTAAGCCAAGTTCCAACTGTAAGTATTTTTCATGTCAAGTTAGAAAGCCTCTATGTACATACAGGTAATCGTACAGGTTCCCACCTAGTATCCTAGTATCCTAGCAATGTACAACGACACGGATTAACTGACAGTCCATGCCTGAACCGTCGCCGCATCAGGGAGGTAGATCCAGATGCCGCCGCCGTTGGCAGTCGCAGTCGTTACCGAATGCAGCTCGGCCGAAGTATGTACTTACATGCCGGATTTTGCGCGGCATTGGCACGAGGTTGTTTTGCGTCGGGGCTCCGCCGCACCGGCGCGGAAAACTCTAAATCGACCATGCGTAACCGTAAATAAGGGGGATCATTCAGTATGTACTCGTGTGCCCCGACGATCCCCGAGCCGAAGACCCTCCGGCCTCCGCGCTGCCCAGTGCCCGCCATCTTGATACAGATGGAAAATTGGAAATCTTGTCGGGGCAGTACCCCCCCGTGCCGGCAGGTATATCGTTGCGCAATTTATTGGAATATCTCCAAAATAGATTCCGGCTGCCTCCGTCCGTACATGGGACTCGGGAGAGACTGTGTCTACGTTGCGGTTCAGCCACCCTGGCTCCCGTGGTGAGGCATAAAAGAGAAGAAGAACGTCAGAGGAATGAGGGAGGTGGGTTCATGCAGAAGTGATACATTCATCCAGACACACACATATATGATATAGGCATATACATGTATGTATGTATGTAGTTAGATCTATAGATACTATTTTGCTAGATGATCCTTCCAAAGACAAACTCGTTTTTTTTGTGTTTCGTAACATTTGTTTTTGCAATTGCCTTCTTCTATCCCGCACGCTGCCGTGTCTTCACTGACTTGCGAACCAAAGGCAATTTCGCGTCATCTTCATGGCTACTCCTACTCCTCGCACTTTCTAGCATACCCGCTGTGCTCTCTGCACCTCCTCCGTCGTGCTGCCTCGCACCGTTCATGGCACATCGTTCATTTCTGTTCGATCCCTTCCTCACCAAGTCGCATCAGCATGAGCGAATTTCCATCATCGGCCGCGGGATTTCCGCAGTAGATGGCTTTGAGAAGTAAAATGATCGGTTCGAACTGGCCGCTCTCGTCCTCTGTCTCTGGGTGTTTTGCGACAGACAAAGACGAGTCCACACCGAGTGGGCTTCGAAACAGCTCAGGTACTTCTCTCGACTTTCTTCTTGGAGTGCAGGATACTTAGCTTCGTCTCCATCGGGTCTTAGTAACAGCTGCGGAACGACCCTACCGCGCTGGAACTTGGCAGTATGTAGAGATGTGACTTGAGTGTCCAGTCACAATCAAGTACTTCCGAGGGCAGATCGCGTCATGTACGGTACCACCTCGAAGATCCCGGCTTCATAGACCACCACACCGTGGCGGCAGGCCTTATTGACCAACTCGACACTATCAACGCCCACAACCTACAGAGCGTAGATGGTGGTGCCTCTTGGTTTCAACCATACCCTCATCATTCATGAGCCGTTTGCTGCTGGCGATTTCTTGAGAATTCGGCCTTGTGATCCTGCTTTTCGAACAATCGCATGAGAAAAAATTAACGATGATGGTGAAAACGCGCCGGTTCAACATGGCTTCCGGACTGAACGCAGCCCTGAGCCACGCGCTACTATCTAAGTATGTTGGGGCTCCCGGACGGTCGCTACGCTATCGCCGCTACAAAGACGACGAGCTTTCACAGCTGCGGGGGCCTTGATTGCCACGCTGACTGTCATGAATATATATATATATATATATATATATTGTGGATTACGGTCGGAAGCCGTCTCGTTGATCGACATTCATTGAACTGCAACCATGCAATGGCAGCGGAACGGGAGAAACACGAAAAGGAGGCGCGAGCGAGCCGGCACTGTCAGTCGCACCTCCCGCAACCGAAGCCCTCGAGGCTCCCTCAGCGGGAGCTGCTGTCGCGGCGTTTTCTACATCGTCATTGACATTTGCCGTCGTTGTCTGAGCCACAGACTCGGGAGGAACGCGCTCATTCACATGCCCGCGATCCTCATGCGTAACACCATTTGTCTTGAGATGCCGTGCAATCGTCTGCGCAGAAACATGAGGAGCGCATCTCTGTTGGAGCTCTCTCATGCTGATAGACGGCTCTTGCTTGATCTGTGCATTGATGCGTCGAATGTCATGCTTTGTGAGCTTGGAGGGGCGCCCTCGCCCAGCAGGTGAGATGCCCCAATCTTGGTGAGTGAAGCGTCTTGTAATCCCATATACAAGGCTCGGGGAAATTCCCTCATCGATGGCGATCTGTGCGGCTGATTTGCCTGCTGAGAAGGCAGCCCAGACGCGATTTCTCGTGCGAGGCGATGAGTGCTTTCGGAATGGCTTCGGGGTGCGCTGTGGTGTCGACATTGCTGCTCTTGAGACGTGGTGGATTGATACGTGGATGAAGGTACTTTGACGCGACGCGACGGAAAGGAAGAGGTTTTGTGTTATTTTTGGACCCCACTGTGCATTCTTTCAAGTTTTACGGAGAACCTGACCTGGAACCATGGGTACGTACCCAAGGTACAGGGGGCCTGGTCAGTGGTAACTTGTGTAGCCTCTCCGTGTGCGTCCAATGGAGAGACAAAGACCCATTCGGCTGCTATCCCCTTCTCTCCCATCCATCCCGTCAAAATAACGGACGTCGGCGAAGCACTGGAAGAAAGACTCCGCCACGTCTATTTTGACCAACAACAAGCTTCCTTGGAACACTGCGCATCGAACTTGCGCGGCTTCAATGCCCGGGCCGCTCCCCCCTGATTCTGGAGGTTGGAGCCCTTGCTGCCTCCCCTTGCTCTCTCCAGTCGGCGCCCCGCACAGTATGACTTACTATGTACTCCGTACATAGAAAATACTTGAGTGTTTGGGTATCATCTTGGCATGCGCCTGTGCAGATATGTACTTCCTGGGTAGTAGTACCCTTGTACCTACCTACCTTTTCCTCTACTTAGCCGACGAGCGTCGCGACCGCAGGGCCAAAACCACTTTTTACACTCGGCGACGGACGACTAGCGCCGTCAAACGATTAGGCATTGAACATTTGCGCCTTGTGACGAAACCCGTGTGCGATTTCTGCGACTGCAATACCCGAGGCGCGCAGACATCCTCTCTTTCCAATAGCATTACTCGTGGATGTTCCCGCGGTGAGAGACTCCCAGCTGGGCGTCAACCCGGCCAACTCGGCAGACCCGATGGCACCTATGCTGGAGTATTGACGATATAGTTCCTGTTCAGCCGTTTCGATCCCTTGATTAGCATCTGCGTTGGTCACTTTCAGGAAACAAACCGGCTGGCAAGCCACCTCCCGATGCCATGTTTCCCTCCAAACCCCTTCCTTTCAATGGCGACTTTGCCTCTCCCGACGAATACGTCTCCTCGCTCCTCCATTTCGTCTACAACACCGACCTCTTCCAGATTCTGTGCGGCGGCACCCACATTCTCGACTTCTTCACCACCCAGCCAGGCCTTTTCCACACCATACTGCCTGTGGAATGGCACCCCTTTCTCCTCCAGTGCGACACGATGCGCCTGCTCGACATCCTCATGCGAGATGACCTCAGCACCCTGCACTCGAAGCTACAGGACCTGCCGCCCATGCCTCCCACACTCTTCGGATACATCAAATCCGTGAGAGATCTGTCCCTCAACCGAGACTTTTCTCCGCGCCGGAAAGAAGGCCCTGGAAAATCGGAGCCGCTGCCCGTGCCGCCCTACACAGTGCGCGTGGGGATGAAACCCAAGAAGATACACGAGGTGACCAATTTTGCAGACTACGTGGATCGATTATCCAAGGATATCCATGCCGAGAATAATGGCGAGACAATCACGCATTATGTTGATTTTGGGAGCGGCCAGAATTACCTGGGCCGGGCGCTGGCCAGCGAGCCGTACAATAGACATGTCGTTGCCGTCGAGGGTCGCCAAGACAACGTTACTGCCGCGAGGGGACTGGATATCGCGTCTGGCTTAGCGGTCAAGGAAAAGGTCATGCGAAACAAGAAGCTCTGGAATAAGATTCTCGAGGCCGGGGGACCGAATCCTCACGCCGATCCGGCTGCGCTGGCAGATGCCGTAAAACAGGTTGCCGGGAGTGAAGCATTTGACTTTAGGCCACGCGAGCAGATTACCTCTGCTGTTGCGGCCGAGGAAGGCAAGGGTTATGTGCAGTATGTGGCAGGAAGATTGGACAGTGGCGACCTGTCTGATGTGATTTCCAAGATCAACCTAAGCTGCGACGATGGTGCCTCGGATGTGGCGAGCCGGTGTGTGAAGGAGGAGGGCGAGAGAGATGACAAGGAAGAGGAGGAAAAGACGGAGGGCAGGGAGGAGAGCAGCATTCACAAAACCAAGCTCAAGCTCATGGCCATCTCCATCCACTCCTGTGGCAACCTGAGCCACTACGGCATCCGATCCCTTGTCTTAAATCCCGAGATCCGCGCGATAGCCATCGTAGGATGCTGCTACAACCTCATGACAGAGAAGCTCGGACCGCCCGGCTACAGGCACGCGTTTCTTCGGCCGACACTCCAAGCCCTCAACGGCCGCGTCGGCCGCGAATCTGCCAGGTACGACCCTCAGGGCTTCCCGATGAGCTCCCGGCTAAGCACGTACAACAACGACGGCATCCGTCTCAACGTCACGGCTCGCATGATGGCATGCCAAGCACCGCGCAACTGGGGCCGCATGGACAGCGAAGCCTTCTTCTCGCGCCACTTCTACCGCGCCGTGCTGCAAAGGATATACCTGGACCGGGGCGTAGTCCAGCAGATTCGCCACCACGAGCAAGACCAACAGACATCCGACCCCGTAGCAGGTGCCGCCGAGACATGGACGCCCGGCCCCTTTGATATGAGCACCCAGCCAATCTCGATAGGCGGCCTTCGCAAAAGCTGCTATTCCTCCCTGAGGGCCTATGTGCGCGGATCCATTGAGAAGCTCACTAGGAGTAAAGAATACCGCCAGTATGCGGACGTGATGAATGCCAAGATGGCGAGTATCACGGATGAGGAGATCCAGCGGTACGAGGACGACTTTCTTCCGCGAAAGAAGGAACTTTGCGTCATATGGAGTTTGATGGCTTTCAGTGCCATGGTGGTGGAGTCGCTGATCGTGACGGACCGGTGGCTTTTCCTGCGGGAGCAGAGCGATGTGAAGAGTGCGTGGGTGGATACGGTGTTTGACTATGGGGAGAGTCCGAGAAATTTGGTGGTTGTGGGGGTGAAGGGGGATGATGAAAAGGAGGGCCAAAAGAAGAGCCAGAAGGAGATGTGATGATCATGTCGTATGATGGAATAAGGCTGGACAAGGCTATGTATGCTATGCATAGATGGAGGCATCATGTTGGTGATTTAGAGTTAGAGCGATGTAGTCCATTATCCGCTTACGCTAGGTACCTACGTATATACCTACTTACTCGGTATTTTGTAGGTATTAGGTAGTTGGATGCCACTCATAAGCGCGAATCGCGATATGATGCAGAAAAGAGTGCGCCTGGCTCACCGCCCTTTCCGCGCGTTCAGTCCAGACAGCAATCTTTTGACGTCAATGTTTTTGCATCTTGGGAATGATTCTGGTCACGCAGGGCTTCCTCAGCTTGATCGGCATTTGTCAACGAATGCTGCGACCTCACAGCCGTCGTCGCGGATGCAATGCAGGATGATGGCGTTGCTTCTTCAAGCAGCCACTGAGGACAAGGATCAGCCCTAATATTACCCCACCAGTTCAGAGTCCAACCCTGTCCCGATCCCTGATCTGGCCTGTCATCCTTATCGACTGGTCTCGTCATTCCCGTGAGAATTTTGTTGCTCATCTCAGTCACATTCACAATTACAACTACCTACAACGCTACGTGGCTGCCTATTCTATGCACGAGCATGCCAATATTGGGACCGACGTCTCCCCCATTGGGCGTAGCAGGTCTCGTGCTGGCGCCATGTTTCCGGTGCAAGGTTACAGTGAAGATGTGGGCAATGAGACTAGGATAGGAGAGGTAGGCACCATACGGAGTAAATGTAGGTAGGTATCTCTTCGCTACACACCTACATTATACCTACATGAAGGTAAAGAAAGTGTAGTGTGATCAAGGAAAACAGGAAGAAAAGCAAGAAAATAGATAAGCGACCGCATGTCACGAACCCTTAGTATTTCGTAGTAAGCCGCGAACCGCGCACATATCGACTCCGTACACATGTGGTATATCGTATCAGAGTGAAGCATTCTTTCCCTGCAAACGACGTTGGGATTGAATGTTCCCCTTTCCATCGAGATCCGTACTGTAACACAATTCGCGACGTCGATCAGGTAATAATAAAGCGGAGGCTAAAACCTCTTGGTGGGGACGCCTTATCCGCAAACAAGATTTTCGATCTCGTTTTGTCTTTGGATAGATAACTACATAGTCTCGACGCTCGTCGCCCGCCAGCCAGTCGTCCAGGTCCGTGTTGAGAGAGAATGACCGTTTGAACTGTAGTCAGGGCAAACTTTTTTTTTTTTTTTTTTTTTTTACGATTCGCCATGAGTGCGAATATCACATTCTTGGTAAGGCTTGGTATCCCACGTGGGTGCAATTATTACGGAGCAGAGCATACATGGGTAGAGCAGACAGAGTGCAGAGCGTGCAGAACTTCTCGGAGCAAAGAAAGCGCAGAGCAGTCGGCGCCCTTCCCGCGACCAACATCAACGGCCAACATCAACGGCCACCATCAACGACCACCATCAACGACCACCATCAACGACCAACATCAAAAGCCGACGTTGAGCAACAATCGAGGCCAAGGCGGCCAAGGCGATGAATGAGTTCTGTCCGGGAAGAACAGTGAAGAAAAACACAGACTGGCGACCGAATGACTGACTGACTGACGGCATAGGAAGGCACCTATCGGCTGATACACATCCCCCTCGATCTCTACGCCACCTTCCTACAACCCATCCTCCGCGTGCTCATCCCCCATGCTCAGAGCCTCCAGCTGGATGACCAGACGCCTCTAGACGTCCGCTTCGAGGGCCTCTCCTCAGAGTACCAACATGCCTTCATGAACATCAGCGTCACGCGCTTCGAGTGCTCCCTCGTATGCCACACCTCATGGGCCGAACACGTCTTCGAACCCGTCATCCGCACGCTGCCCCCCGAACAAGCCCGCACGATTTGGTCCCAGGCCGAGTCCTACATCGTCTTGTCTGTCGCGAGCGCCGCCGAACTCGACGCCCCAACCCGTGTCCTGGAATTGACCTCGCCACTCGCAGCGGCGGGAATCCCCATCTTCTTCATCACGACCTACTACTCCGACTATATCCTGGCTCCCGCCCACGAACATCTCAACGTCATAGCCGCCCTGCACGAGAGAGGCTTTGAGCTGTCAGAGAGCCACGACAACTTCTATGTGTGTCGCCGAAACTCTACGACTGGCGGCAGGGGTCGCTCTGGGTCGTCGTCTCCCCCGCCGTTTAGCAGCGAGGAATTGCAGTCGGCCACGTTTGAGCTCCTGCAGACACACCGCGTGTCTCCGCATGTAGATCCGGGCTTGGAGCTCGTCATGTGTGCCAGCCGGGATGCCATGCCCTTTGTGCATGCGTATGCGCGTCTCATTTCCTATGGGCGTGAGGTCGCCGTGCGGGATACCTGGATTGATCATGTCGATACCAAGTTCTACGCGGCGCTTGTGTCCGTGTTGGTCTCGCAGCCGCGGTTTGTGTCTGTGACGTTGACGCAGGATGATCCGCCGTCGCTGCTCATTGATAAGAGTCTGCTGTCGCTGTTTAGTAACTCCATCGTGGGGGACTTGAATACCGTGCTCACGCCCATCTTTCTTGATCTCGTCGCGCTGCCGACTGAGGTGACGGGTATCGTGTGCGTTGTGTCGGGCAGGCTTGTGCACGAGATGGATATGAAGGCCACGTCGGAGTTGTCGTATCTCTCGACGGCGCGGGCGGGGGTGGTGATTTTGCCGGAACAGCAGGCTATACAGGCGGTCAAGATACTGGAGCCACTGATGAAGCCAAAGGAAGAGAGCATGGAGTCATGATGCGTGCGTAGGTAGTCTCTGTTCTGCACTTTTTTTGTCGAAAAAATCAGACGGGGGGAGGGGGTTGCTTTGACGCATATGAACATCATGTGGTGCTCTCTAGTAGTGATGAATGGATGAATGGACTCACAATGCAATCATGAAAGGTAATCAAAAGCGCAATCACACAACGCCGTCATAAATCAGTGGCAAGACGCAACAACATGTCCTTCACTTTCTGTCGATACGACATGGCTCGATACAATGTACATTCTTCAATGGTCATTGGGTTGTCAGTGCCTCATTCGGCATGACACGATTCTGAGCTGGTCGCCATTGCTGCTGTGCCCTCGCTCGGCTCCCGTTCGTTCGTTGTCTGGTTCGATGTGTGTCCAGCATCGCCTGGTTCCTCTATTCGTCTAGTCATATTGTACGAGTCTATGTGCTCGCAATGCATCTTTGAATAGTAGACTTGCTATTCCACTCCGCTTCCGAATTTCTCTCGGTTCTTTCCACGGCGTCTCTTCTCCCGCCTCGTCTCTCGGCCCTTCCGGTGTCATCGTGTCGTGGCGCCATGTCGTACCGTAGTCCGGTCTGTCATCCCGTTCACATCTATATCCTGTCCTCTCGGCCCTTCATCTCATCTACCTCCTCTTCTTCCCCTTATCCCTCCCTTCCTCCTTTTCCCTCACCACTCCCGCCCTCACTAACCCATCCCTCGCAACCCCATTGATCACCGCAAACCGCCTCGGTCCCAGCTTCACGCCCCCAAACCACCGACTCACCACCACAACCACTCCCCATACATCCATCACCTGCAGCAGATGCAATAGCCTCCCCCCGGCCGCCGTCTCTCCATCATCATCACAGTCTTGGAACTGCAGCCCTGTTCCCGCCCCCGCCGGCCCCTCCGCCCGTATCCTCCACGCCGTGATATTATGCGTCGCGCCCCTCGTTTTCTTATCCGTGGCCAGCAAATACGCTATATACCTCTTTGCCTTCTCCGGACTAGACACCCTCGCCACGCGCGCCACAAACGTGGATTTATTCTCAACAAGGACCTCCGAGAGAGTCCAATCCGGGGGATCCATCTCTGTCATGCTCAGTCCATCACCACCATCTTCTCTGCCAGGTGCGTCACTTCCCTTTGTCGTCACCGCAGAGCAAGTTCCCTCCGCTGCTGCTGCACCTTCTTCCGGCAATGGCTCCTCCCGCTCAACAAGCGCTTCGGTCCTCCGCCGTGTAAACTCCTCAACTGCATCAAAGAGACACACGCATCCTTCCTGGAAGACATCTCCGAGCACAGTCCTGAGTAACTCGAGGTCCTTTGCGCCTGCGCCCTTGACGCCCCCGGAGGAATGGTGCGTGCCTACAACGATGGGTGCGCACGAGGGGTACGAGTCTGGGAAATGGATGCGCAGTGAAGACGAGGTGGATGATCCGGCAGGGGAGTCAAGGGAAGAGAAAGCCTCGTCGGCTGGTAGTTTGAGGATATATTCGTGGGCTGATGATGAGGCCTCAGGGGTGGTGGGAGTGAGAGAGCCGGGGCCGTAGATGGAGTTGATGGCTTCGACTTCGTCGAGGAGGTCATCCGACATGCTTGCCCTTTACGGGGTTCTTTTTAAAAAGACGGAATGATGTGCAGATCATGAGGGTGGTGGCAGCTGTGGTGTGAATTCCCGTGGATGCGCAGAACGAAAGTCTGTCTGTGTCATGTCACTCAGGTCTTGACAGAAAGTCAAAGTCCCCGCACAGTGTCAAGTCTCTCACCCCAAAA
>SRPQ01000320.1:0-25127 GCA_018360075.1 Claviceps cyperi
TTTTTTTTTTTTTTTTTGATCGCGGGGGGTGGGGTTTTAGAATTCCATGGATAAAGTGGTTGTTGGCATGTACTCTAGAGGACTTCCCTAATGTTATATCAATGCGATATCTCTGTTGAAATTCCAATTTTAGTTGCGTATACTTAGAGTGGCTAGCTAGTAAGAAAGAGCACTCTCTTGAGTCCTCGGTGCATGAGAGCACCATAAAACCATAAATCCAATAGAGGGCTTATACTTGCCCCCCCCCCCTGCGTGTACTCCGTGACGAATCAACAATGTACACGAGGAATACTTTCAGTTTGCTGATGAATAATAGAGGAAGAATGTCCTTGTAAATGTTTGAAGAAACGTATAGACACCAACTGCGTCAATTGGATTGAGTAACAGAGTAGAGAGTAAATCTACAAACTAATCAACCATAAACAGATTTGAAGCGTCCCACCTTGCACCGATTATAATATGTAGAGGAAATAAAAAGTAGCAAACTAGCTTAAAAGCGGAATCCATACTCTCCGACTGCACCACTGAGTCACTATTAACTAGATTTCTCTTGACAAGGAAGTCTTAACCTGCACACCACGAGCCACCGAATTTGCGATGTAGTTTGAAGATCCCAAGGAACTAGGCTCCGGATCCTCAGACCAAACGTTGGTATGTACAGAGGGCTGCCCGGATAGCTGATGCGGCTGCTCGAGGACACAAAAAGACCTGTCAGGATCGGAGCAAGTCCCGTGTTCTGCATCTTTCGCCGGAATCTTGCTTCGTACAAAGCAATTCCGCATGAAGCTAGGTATTGATAGATTTTGTCGGATGCGGAACAGTAGCGGGTTGTGGCCGGGTATTCTTGTTGTTGTCATCATCGTTTCTGTTGCCGTTGTAGGTATGGGCTCTGCGTGAACGGTATCATGACTACTAAAATTTGGACTAGAATGACCCTTCATGTTCTGCATGCCGAGCACAACATGATGGCTAGATAACACGGGAGAGCCAAGCAATTCTGCCTCTGACGGTGCACTAGATGTGTTGTGAGTAACGTAATCTCATGTGCATAGCGACGAGTGAGTCTAGCCACTGACCAGACAGCGCTTTGCGTTTGACAGGAGCCGAATGAGCTATCTCCCACTGCGAAAGACTTGTCGGGGTCGTACGTCTGTCTGAGACTCGGAAACGGGACACCCAACCCGAAAAAGAGAGCGATATACCGGTAGTCATTGATGGCGTCCTTGGTCAGCCCAAAGAACACAAAGATGGGTATAGACGTCAAGATGGAGATGTAGCAGTTGATCATTAAAACCCAACTGATTTGGCTCGACGGCATTAGGACGACCGTGCTCCAAGGTATTGGAATTTCATGATTGTGGACTTCATTATAGTCGTACGGCAAGACACCATTCATCTTCATCTGCAAGATGTTGAACACAGACAATGCCACAACCACGGGCAAAAAGGGGATAAGTATGGAAATGACCATGAGGTACAGCCTCCGTCTCGCGCGCTGGCTTCTCTGTTGCGCGATGCGATTGCTCGAGAGTGCCGTCGCAGTTGTTTTCGCGACTTTTCGAAACCGCTTGTAAATGAGAACTGCAAAACGAGGGAGGACACTGTGTTAAAACAGGATGGAACGGGAAGGCTCGTTCCTGAGAAGAGCATAACATCTGGTCGGCGAAACTCACCTGCATAGCCGGCCGTAATTAGGGCGAAGATGGGCGGCGGAAGCACAAAAAATATCAAAAACGGCCAGGAAAGATGAGGATTCCAGTGGCATCCGATAAGGGTGCCGACAAGATATCGTTGAGACGTAAGAGGCCATGTCATGGCAAGTTGAATAATGGGAAATGGAAAGATGATGAGCGCCTGAAACAAGTTGCGACGACGTCGTTCCTGGACCGTGAGGGCACTGGCTCGCATCAAACCGACTTGCCGGGCCAAGTTTCGCACAGTTGCCAGCAAACAGGTGACGAACAACCCAATGCTGATGTTCTGAATGTAGACATTAACATCGCACCAGCCGAAGCCTGGCCACCAGGACCTGATATCATCATTTCTCCAGATCAACGAGTTCACAATCGTGTCAAGATTCTTAATCTGAACGTTCAGAATGAACACCACTGCGGCAAATTCTCCGCTCCGGTACAGTAACCGGAGAGGAACGAGACAAAGAAGGTTCGCAATGATGGAGAAAAGCACTCGACACACCAAATTTGCCGTGAGTGACGGATCAGTAAAAGGAGGCAACGGTTCGACCACAGCGACGACGGCGGAGGTGCCCCGAGGGTCGAGCCGATTCGTAAGAATGAATGACTCCATCACTTGGGTATCATGAAAGAGGACAAGAAAAAGTTGGCTTCGTGGGGGCAGAGTAGTCGACGATAGGGGGAGAATCTGAGCTTATAAAGGAAGCTACCACCTCCCGCTTCCGCAAGAAGAGAAATCTGCCAACATGAAAGAAAGGAACAAGGCAAACAGCATCGAAGATGCATCTAGTTCTCGGACGTTTCTGTACAACTTTTTTGCTAAGACTGGTTAGACAGTCCCTGTGGTAATCGTATCACAACATGGCAGACGCCAATGTCTTTTTGAGCCTTGACAGGCACAACATCAGAAGCAGATAGAATCCGATGCCCTTCATCTTTCTCATGACTGTGATACCACTCACTACTGACCTGAAAATACCTGTTATAGGACTTATTCGAGGTAAGGGCACATGGCCAGCGGCAAGAGATTTGTGAATTGGCGCATTGGGCGCTTCTCAATAAGGTCCCAGACAACAAACTATTAGACCGAAGGCCCGTCAATAGCCAGCAAACAGCATCGTACTGCAGGTCGAGGGCCAAAGCAACGAACAAAAAGGAGGTCAGGAGTTCGGACTAGCAGCAGGCTCGCATGACTGCAATACTGTGTTATTGTATCGTGGCCGTATTCCTGTTACCTGTTCCTTGTCATCGCTGTAAATTGCGGCTCCCGGATGTACCCGTTGTAGAGTGTTTTGGCTGAAGAGTTACAAGAGACCATTGACCGTTTGGAGTTTGCCAAATCTCGAAGCTGACTCTATTGAACCCTCTATTGAGGCTTCTATTCACACCCAAATCGGGAAGTCGCACTGCCGGTACATATCCATTGTGGCGTTCTGTGGCGAATCACAGCCTGCATCGTATACACACTGCAGATGCAACAAGTTCTCTGTCCACGATAGAAATAACCGGAGTGTCTGCTCGGCATCAAGCCGGTAACGAGCTACGACATTGTCGTGATAGCTCAGCTGGCGTTGGTGCCCGTCCGGGCCGTGAAGCCACATGAAAACCCAGTTTTGATGTGAAAGACGCCATCGGCTCCATCCAACGAATTCGTGAGCTACAACAGAGTTTTTGTTCGATTGGAGACACCAGATATTATTATGGCTGCGGTAACGACGGCGACCACATGGTAGGCATCAAGCTATCAGCCCGAAATCGGGGCGGAGTCGCAAAGTACAGTGGTGCAGAAAAATCGAGTGACCCAATATACGGCGAGTGAATAGATAGATGCAACCTGGTGACGTGACGCTCACTCGTGGCCGTAGGTACTTGATGAAGTCATTTCAGAAGGGGTCAAGCGGATCTGACGAGCGACAAAGAATCAGGAATCAGCACACCACAGTCGTCTTTCTGCGTGGCTGCAATCATCGAGGACGGCTTTGCGTAGTTTCGGCTTGCAAGGCGCCCTGAGAACCCACGAGTCCACGACGCCAAGCTTCTCAGGACCTGGCCTGACTCCTGAGTACCTAATACTGCCTGAGGTGTACGGAGTACTAGGTACCTGATAAGGTACATATTGCCGCAGCTTCTCGTCCGAGCAGTTGAGTGGGCAGGCGCTTGCCCCACAGCAACGGAAGGGAAGCAAACGCGCAAACCACGTGTGACCAGCTCCCTCGGCTTTCCGACGCAAAGATTCTCTCAATACAAGCCAAACGCAGCATCACAATCCTAGCTCCTTTGCTCGATTCTCACCCGTCCACCAAAAATGTCTTCCTTCCTGTTTCGCTGCGCGACCGCCGCCTCTGCCGGTGCAGCCCGCTCGTTCAGCACGTCGACTCCTCGATCTGTCGCCCGCATCTCCATTATTGGCCACCTCGCCGACACGCCCGAGGCCTTGACGACGAGTACTGGCAAGGAGATAGTCAAATACGCCGTCGCAAGCAATCGGGGTCCCAAAGAAAACCGCCAGACGAGCTGGTTCCGCATCACCAGTTTTGCCGACGGTCCTCGAAGGGACTTCATGCTGGGCTTGTCTAAAGGGTACGTTGCCTGCCCCGATGCTGGCCTAACTATTCAAAGGAAATCTCGGGGAACCGAGGGTTTTTTCGAGCCGAGTTCTATTTCGAGGCAGACCGGGCGTATTTGACTCGTATATTGTGACTGACACCTCTAAAACTAGCACGCTGGTGTTTGTTGAAGGCGAAGCGTCAATGCAGAATTATCAAGACAAAGAAGGTCAAACGCGTACGGCCTTGAGAATCACTCAGCGTACGTGGACCTCTAATCCCTATGGAAGCTTTGCAAGACTTGTTCTGATCTATGTTTTTCTACAGGAAATATTGAAGTTCTTAAAAGACCCCAGATAGATGGTCGGGAGAGTCAGGAGCATCATCACGAAGGGTAAAGCCTCATGGGACACGGTTCATGAACTTATGCGACATGAATCACAGGCGGTGGCGATAAGAAGTCTGCGAATGCAGTTGACAAACGAAATAGACACTCTGCTGTTCAAGTGTCCCGTTGCCATTGTTAGCTTGCCTCATGTATTTTAGCCAAAGCCCATAAAGGCTCGCGGAGTTTCTGCTGTAAGAACAACACGAGGAGGGCTCCGATGCCAGGTTAATGTAATTCCAGTGTTTTCTCACAATCATATCACGACTTGTTTCCCTCCAACTGTTCGCATGTGCGGACTCTTGCCCAGGCGTTCCATCAATTCACCCCCCCCGGGTAATCTTCACGTCAGCGCCACGCTGTCCATGCATCCGTAGCCAGCCGCAACGCCGCCTTCTTCGCTTTTTTCGCCTTTCGTTCTAAGTAACCAACCCGCCTCCTCATTATGGAGAATCTCTCCTGATTGATAGTTCCACAGACAAGCACCATAGACTCCCAACTCGTTGATGACATCACCCTCCTCGATCTTGCCATTGCGAAGAATCAAGTTTCGCTGCGTTTGAGGCTTAATGAGCTCCATCAGGATAAATGATCCCCAAGAAGACGCTGATGTTGACTTCAAAAAGTTGGGGATAGCCTTGCCATAAATATTGTTGCCGCCCCCTTCTCGCTGCGGCTTTAGTACGTACTTCTCGCACTGTTCTGGATCAAGCGCCGTTTTACGCATCGCCAGTCCAACCTCAGATTCGTCCATGGGGTAAATGTTCGTAAAAGTCTTCCACAGCTCCATGGCTGAGGGAGTGTCATCTTGAATGAACCTACTCAAAACTGATATCTCGGTTGAAGAGCGAGGAGTGGCCAGCACCTGCTGCACTTTCTTCGTTCCAGCCAGCTGTGATAAGACCGAGGGGCATTTGATGGCGTGAGATCGTTCCAGGTGGTATCTAGCCTCCCAAGCTTCGTGGCTTGGGTAGTCACCAGGATCGTAGCCTGCTCTCATGTAGACTACGGCGACTTCATGCTTTACCCCTGGGTTGCTTGGGCTGTTGTGCAGAAGCTGGCGTTTCTCTGTCGGGGCCAGGGTAGTGTACTTCATGATATCAGCAAACGCCAAGCGAAAGACTGGAATGGCTGGCGAAGATCTGGCCAGTTGATATTCGAGGTGGCGTTGATCCCAGACGTTGCGCTCGTCTCCTTGAACCAGGAAGATGATGCACTTGGTTTGCTCAGCCTCAGGAGCACCGTATGCGTGATACGCAGCTTCCAAGCCGCCGGCGAGTCCTTCGATGGCCCTGTTCTCCGGCAGGTCTAATGTGCCGTCGGGAACAGGCTGCTGCAGAAAGGGATAGGTAGTTTTGGCCAGATACGAGTGAAGTTGTGCCGTGCGAACCGAGAGGCCGCCGAATGATGAGGCAATTGTGTTGAATTCTACTTGCTTCAGCTGATCTTCAGCAAGCATAGAGGCGTCTGCATGAGCCATATAGTCCGACCTAAACAGACCCAGCGACAGCGGCTACTTGGACATCAGAACCCCTATTATTTCATCGTCTCGATTTGCTTGCAGACAGATAGATGCGTCTAGGCTCTCACCTGTGTGTAGCCCTCTGACTTGACATCCTCGTGGACCTTCCACAGGCTCTGAACAAATTCATCGGACACCCTGGTGAGAGAATTGTCAGTAGAGGGCGAGAATCCGTATGGAAGACGCTGTACAGACAACGTACTGCTTCACAATGTCTGCCAGGAATGTTTCGTCTCTGCTCACGGCAGCGTATAATTCGTTGTACGCCTTTTGTGCCGCCAGGCCTTGTATGAAGGCGTTTCTGGGGAAACCACTCGGAAATAGCGTCACGGGCGCGGGCACCGAAGCGATCTGGGAGGGATCTGCTTCTGCTGCAATCACCGCAGGCGGCGGTCTGACTACAAGGCCGTGACCAGACGCCCAGTCCTTGACGATTTGCGCGAGAGTCGCTCGCTCGACACTCGTCAGGGGCGGGGGCATACTCTCCCACATCTTATCCTTCGATTCTCTACTCTTCTTCTTCTCTTGTTTCCCTAACTCGAACTCGATGCGGCTGATCGGAGCAATGGGACGATGTTCACACCAGTTGAGCGTATGCATGAGCCTGGTATGAGGCACAAATGGAATCGCATCGCTTCGCCCCCTCGCTTGATGACGAAATGCGGGGCCACTCGGCGAGTCGGCATTAAGCACTCAAAGCGAAGAAATGAGAAAAGAGATTGGCGATGGACAAGGCGCAGGATATGGAATTGATTCACGGCTGCTATTGCATAATCCGCATCAACTGGGATCGTACTAGACAAGCCCCAAGGGCCAATTCGTTTGTTTATCGCTTGCATTGACTAGGTACCTATCTTGGGTGTGAATATATACCTATCCATGCCTACCGATCCAACGCCCCTGTCATTCCATTCCCTACAGCATGCCGCGTACTGCATACCTGATGGAGCATCTCGTTGAGTTTAAATCTAACAAACCCAGCAGACTACTAGATGATGCAAGTTCTGATCATCCGTATCCTTAGTGTATGATGGTACATGTCCTCAGAGAGATGTACCTAAGGTACCTACTCCGTAGGTCCAAGATGGAAATCTTGCTTGACATGTACTCCGCATCATCACGTGCCACTCGTGACTCCACTACGTTACACTGTGGGCCGTGGCCCGAGTGACTGAATTGTAAACAAGTGGAACCACCCAGCAATGCACCGACTTCCAGGTTTGGCAGATTCATCACTACGTATAAAGGTCACAAGAACAGAGATGAAGTGCTGAGGCGCTGCTTGATCGATCTGGTTCCCAAGTTCTATATGCTGAATCCCCGAGGCCAACATTAGAGTCACTATTGGCCAGAGGATCATCAACGGTGGCCGCTGAAGCTCGCGAAGTTCCAGGTATGTTCAAGTTTACTCTCTTGGTCTTGCTTTTGGTCTTGCTTCTCATATGTCACGCACTGGCTGCCCATCGTCGCAGGTCTACCTTGGTTTCGGGGTGAGAGCTTCCATATCTGCCTTTTCGCTTTTCGCGTTTCATCTTCCCTGAGGCTTGCTGACACACCTGATTGATCAGAGCATTGGATCGGGGTCTCTCGATGCCACTAGTCCATGGAGGACACCCGGCATACAGATCCCTTTCTGTGGGATGAGGATGCTGTGATATTGTGCCTTTGCTCTTCTTCTCGCCCTTGCTCCCGCGATCTCAGAGAACTCGCTAGTAGAATTCGAGAAAATGAGATCGATGGGCACAGTCTACTAACATACGATCTTGTCGGGGAAGCTAACGGGCATGATCTGCGCAATGAACTTCATCAAACCCTGAATGTCAGGCTTCTCAAACACAAGAATGCTTTGGGCGAAGCTGTCATGAAGCTGCGGCGTCGAAGCCGATTATTTCAGCAGTGGAAGCTAGACCATTTTGACGGACGCCAAAGTGAAGAGCGGCAATCGCATGACCATGTTCGAGAGACAGCAACGCCAATGCGAACCACTCCGCAATCGAATGCCGTTCTGGTACTGCAGAAACTAATGGCAGCAGACGAACCAGCCGTTGTCACGTCTACTTTTGCATCCACAACCCCGAAGCCTAACCCTCTTACTTCTTATGATAACCCTGGGGATCCTCATGGTATGCGGACCGAGGGCGTCGTCGGTGGCAAGCCGTCGATATCTAACATCTCAGCACAGACTTCTTTGCCTTCTGCGATTGCCGACAGTAGCGCTCCGTCAAATCAGTTGAAGAGGAAAAGAGTCGCACCTCAGCAATTACAGGAACAGCCGGTAAACTTATTACCCGTTCCTCTTCCGACTGAAGCTGACAATTTGCATCATGACGAAGCAGACCCTCTCCTCGGTACTCAAGACTCCGCCTCTTTGCATGACAACGAGGGCAAGTTTGCGTATCTAGGGAAAGGGGTCATTCATGTGAGACATGTTAAATCGCCACGTATACCACTAACACGCCAATTGCACGGAGAGGGAAAAGCAATTCGCACTGCGGTGCCTACGAGATTCCCTCCTGGAAAAAGAAGGGTCATCGACAAATTGATGAGGCGTCTGCTCGTTAAAAACAGTCGCAACATGAATTCTTTCGATGGCGGCGCGGGCCTCGTTGAATCAAGTGGTTCTCTCAGCGAGTCGGACAAGATCCTGGAACTTGATGACCTCCCAGACGAACTGGATAAGGAAACGCGAGAAGAGATGGAAATGGAACAAGCCGAAGTAAAGAAAAAGCTTGAAGCAAGCTCAAGTCTCCTATCGTCGGAAAAGGTTCAACAAATTCTGGATGAAGAGGTTTCTGGAGTGGAAAGAGACTGGAATGAGAGAAAGCTTCCAAAATACTGTCGCAAAGCGAACTCTCTGTGGAAAGACGCGTCTAGGCGTGGCACGAAAGTTGAGCTTTTCGTGAGAGCTGTCAAAGAAGCCAAAAGGTGTGATGACAGAATCAAGACGCTCCGGGCGGAAATTATGGAGCAAGCCTGGGAAAGAGAGCGGCACCTCCGTCTGCAAGCAAAGTGCTTGGAACAGAGCGTGGAAGATCGATTGTATCAGTCATGGCTGGCCGACATTTTGAGCTCGAGATTCGCACCTGCAAAGCCGCCAAAGTCGATGGCTCCGCTCACAAAAAAAGCCCCTCTCAAACGCAAACTTGGACAAGTCTTATCGGATGAGGAGGTTTTGACAAGTTCTGATGATGAGAGTTTCATCGTTGACGACGGTCCGGTGGATGAGGCAGCCGCCCACGTTGAGCTAGCACAATTCTCTCTCACTGTGCCTATCAAACAATCCCAGAGCCCAGTCATGGACCCCGCATCTCCCCTCTGCATCGACTTGACACAAATTGACTCTAGCGTTCCTAACTCCCCGGTGGGAAACCCAAACATTGGCGACGCAGATGTTGGCGCTCCTAAAAAAAGGCTCCGTGCCACACTTGTTGACCCGGAATCGAAAAGTATAGCAACGAAGCCAACGAAGCGCAAGAAGCCGGAGCTGGAGCTGGAGCCGCCCTCACAAACAAAAGCTCTGTCATGGCCAGCGAAGTATCACGATGTCAAGCGCATTGCTAGTCTCCCACCCAGCCATTGGTCGAAACAGAAAGAGCGATATGCCCTGGTAATCTCTCTCCTCTGGAGATTAGGACATTCGAGACGGTCTGCTGTCCTTGAGCTTGTGGGAAAAAATGGGGTCGAAGAGTCCTTCAACTTGACAGTTGGCAGATACATCAGCTCTCCGATTCAAGACGTTAGTCGTCTTGCGGAGAAAGGTCCAGATACTCTCGCCTTTGATGTATCAAGACTATTTCTATGCTTTTTGAAGGTCAAAAACTTGAAGGAATCGAGGCTGGTCAATCTGAAATCTGCTTCGATTCAGAGACTGAGGACTCAACGAGGTGGAAATAGCTGGGCGGTTTGGCATGACTTTCTGACCCAGATGGCGCCACTATTTCCTCAAGACAACCAGATCTGGCGCGAAGACGTGTCTGATGTTGAAGGCATAAGCGGCGACGCGGAAGGCGAAAGCACGCCTGTCATCAACGTGCGAAGATCTGCACGGAAAGAAATCATTCAAAACAAAGATGCCGTAGACCTTCGTGAACGAGAGAAGCGTCGCGCTGAGGAGCTAGAGGCTCGCCGTCTTCGTCTTCGCGCCAATCTGGGCAGCGCTGCCATAATGTCCCGCGACAAGTCCCGCCTCATCATCAACGAATCTAAGCAGGACGATCAGTCATTTATTTACATCAATCAGTACCTCGGCGACCGTATAAAAGATCATCAAATCGAGGGTGTCCGATTCATGTGGAATCAGATCATTCAAGATTCAGCTCTTCGTCAAGGATGTCTTTTATCGCACAGTATGGGTCTCGGCAAAACTATGCAAGTCATCACACTCCTCGTGGTCATTCAAGAAGCGAGTAGATCGTTGGATCTGAGCACTGCATCACAAATACCTAGTGATCTTCGGGAATCCAAGACGCTGGTCCTTTGTCCTGCTGGACTGGTCAACAATTGGATTGATGAGTTGTTGTTATGGGATGTTGACAGAATCCTAGGTGGCCCATATGCGATCGATTCAACCATGTCTGGTGAGGAGCGCGTGGCCACAGCTGAACAATGGTCACATAACGGCGGCGTCTTGGTGATTGGTTATACAATGCTGAAACAGATCTACGGTGGAGCGCGTGAAAGTCTTTTCTTTGAGAAGCCAAATCTGGTTATTGCCGATGAAGCTCACACCTTGAAGAACCCCGAAACACAGGCTCACGCTGTGTGTTCTCGGTTCCAAACTATGAGCAGGATCGCCATGACCGGATCACCTCTGGCGAACAGTATCGAAGAATACCACTCTATGATCGACTGGGTGGCGCCCAATTACCTGGGCCCACTATCCGAATTTCGCTGCATCTATGCGAATCCCATCCAGCAGGGCCTAAGCGCCGAAAGCGTTGGCTCCGAGAAGCGGAGGGCCCTGAAAATGCTACAGGTCCTGAAGCAAACAGTTGCGCCAAAGGTACATCGAGCCACAATCAAGAGCTGCATGGAAGAGGACTTGCCACCAAAACGGGAGTTTGTTTTGTGTGTTGCGCCACGGCCTTCGCAGGTCGCACTATACAACCTTTACTTATCAGCTACTTGCAAAAGAATGGCGCAAGGTACACCAGTCAAGCAAGCTGTGATATTTGACCACTTGGAAATGCTTGGGTTGGTCTGCGATCATCCTTGTGTCTTCGTTGAGGGCCATTTGCGCAGGATCAAGAAACAGCCGGCTCGTGAGTTGGTTCTCTCTGGGAGCACTGTATTAGACCTTCTTGCTTCATTTGGCAATGAATGGCGTCTCCCCTCTGCGTCTACGAAGATTGAAATGCTGATCAAAATCTTGGATTGCGCTCGAGACAAAGGCGACAAAGTCCTTGTATTCGTCCAATCGATCGTGGCTTTGGACTACTTGCAAGCCCTTTTTATGAGGCAGAACAGAGTATTTGAGCGGCTGGATGGGGACACTCCAGTCAAAAAACGACAGGACTTGATCAAAACATTCAACAGCAGTCAGACCGAGTTTGCCTTAATATCGACCACGGCTGGTGGTGTCGGTCTCAATATCCATGGAGCGAACCGTGTGGTCATCCTTCACTCTAGATGGAACCCTGTGCAAGAACAGCAAGCCGTGGGACGGGCCTATCGGATTGGTCAAACAAAACCGGTCACCGTTTATCATTTTGTCACTGCCGGCACATTCGAGGAGGATAGGCATGCCAGAGCGGTGTTCAAATCGCAACTTGCTTCGCGGGTCGTGGACAAAAAAAATCCCATCAGCTGGGGCAACAGGAAAATCGGGTATACACACGACGTTATCGAGACACAGGCAAAGGATTTGACGAGCCACATTGGACAGGACAGTATCCTTGACGAACTCATTCTTCACAGCGGCTCTGATGGTCTTATTCGAGAAATCATTCCCACAGATACTTATGAGGAGGAAGATGAAAAGGCACCCTTGTCTCTAGAGGAGCAAAGAGAGGCCGACAACATGGTCAGAATGCATCAACTTCGGAATAGCAATCCTGAGGAATACCAGAGGCTGAAAGACTCCAAGGACTATTCGTCTTCTCAATCCACGAAACCCGGCCCAAACAGTGCAGCTCACAACGTTTCTGCTGCATCTGTAGACATTCCTTCTCCGACATTGAACGAGGCTGTTGCCGATGGCCAGTTACGCCACGCGGCCGGTTTCCAACTTGTGACCGAATCACCAATACAACTAACTGGCACAAATAGAACCACGCCGGCCGCGGGGCCATCTTCACTTCCTATGTATGCTCCTGCAGTTGCTCCTGCTCAAGACGTTATATACGTTGCTGCTTCTAAAGTATGTTCTCATATTTCTTTGCGAGACTATGTTCCTTGACCAATCGTTACTCTCCAGGCAAGCATACAGCATTCGTCACCTTTGATGCCCATTCCCGGAGCGCAAACATATTTCGGTCACGACGCGCGCGACTCACCAAAGCCCCCAGCGGCTTCCAAACCCGACGATCTCCAGTCCACAAGGGCGCCAGTACAAGCACAAACGCAAGACAAACAAAATCCCTTCAGCACCTCAATCAAGTGTCCTCTCAAAGACAAATTTCGAGCTAAGGTGGCCGAGAAATTAGACGGGGTATTACAACGGCATCCCACGTACCCGGAAGCAACGCTAGCCGAAGTCCTGGACAAGATCACCGACTCGATCCACGCGACTCGCCAGGGCCTCAACCTCGGCTTTCTGCCCGACAGTAGACATTGGAGTACGCTGGTCGATTTGGCCGAAAATGACAGATTTGTCGTTGCGTTGATGTCCGGGGTCTTGGAAGCGGAGCCTCTTGCTCGTATGAACGTTGATGAATTGACCAAGACGATGGATGAGTTGAAGGAAATGCCGCGGATGGAGTTTATGGCGCAAGCGAGGAGTAGTAGGCCGTCGTCGATGGCGGCCGGGAGTACATAACATAATACTAGACGCAGCATTCCTTGCTCTCGTCTCTGTGGATGTATAGGCTATGGTCAATTGGCGGATGATGCATTTGGATCATTGTATTCAGAAAATGTCCTTGCTTTGAGATATGCAGCTTATTCTTTACACAGATGGGGGTGTACATTGTATATACAGTAGTTACAATGCATATGACATACATAATTGTTTGTATGCTAGCGACGCCAGAGACGAGTGACGCGATGATGGGCGACTTCCTTGAAATGAAAAGGCAGCTATGCCAACTGCAAGGTGGCGAAGACGGCGAGACGGAGAGATGGATACCCCTATATATCCGACATCTTTGATGTCTTCAGAATCCCAACTCCCAACTTGTCGTCTTCATACAATCATACAGGTAGGCAGGCGATACGGAGTACATAGTAGGTACGTAGTACCTATGTACATACTACAATGTACATAGCCTGTACGAAGTAGGATGTGTTTCTAGTGCCGGGAACTTGTTACAGCTAGGTACCCGGATGGGCTTGTCGGGCTGTTGGCCAATAAGAGTCGAGACATTAGAGAGTCGGCGGCATGATGAACCTTAGACGTGAAACTTGTGACTCTGTGAGCCGTTCAATGCCAATCAGCCAATGGTCGGTCAAATGCGTAGAGAGTGGAGCCTTTAAGCTGACCAGTGACGACGAGGCTGCTGGGAACTGGCTTCTCGCCCCAGAAGGCCAGTTCCCCGTGTGTTTCCTTTTGCCGACACACCTTAAATTATTGGTAAAGTCCTCCTTCTCCTCGGAGCCTCACATCCCTTGAAGATTTCGAGAATCGCTTTGCAAGGTCTTGTGAGTGGAATTAGACGCGTCCAACGTTGGCTTCCCAGAGTACTTCAGCCGCTGCAGTGTCCCAGATTCGTCAGGTCGGGATCTCCGCATTCATTTTGGAAACCCCCTGTTGGGTCAATTGTCAGTCGCAAATCCATTGAGAAGCCCGAGACACACTTCGGCCTGCCTTACAATCGGCTACATCTTACCGCGCCTTGGTCAATTAAACTCCAAGCAAACGATGGATTCGCTTCTTCGCCAGTCCAAGGCCATGTGTCCCTTCTTGAAGGCTGCCTCGCCTGCCAGTCTCCGTGCTCTGTCTACGTCGGCCCGGCCAAAGCCGTCGCACTGCGGAGGTACCATGTCCAATCTTCAGGTCCTCGCTCATCGCTGCCCCGTCATGGGCCAGGCCATGGCGGTTCAGTCGGCCAGGACCGGTGTTGCTACAACAGGACTTCGTGCCTTTTCCAGCCACACCAAGGCCAGCAAGGCTCGCATTCATACCAGCCGGCTTTCGCAGGCCAGGACTGTTGACGCGCCTATCATCGAAGGTCATGAAAGTGGTGCGTATTGAGATGCGGAAATGTTCTCCAAACGCGCCAAGCTCACTTGCTGATCATCATGTTGTATATAGTGCGCCACGCTCTCGGGCACAACGCATCCATTGGCAAGTTCGACTACGAGGGCTTCTACACTACCGAGCTGGATAAGAAACACCGTGACAAGTCTTACCGTTACTTCAACAACATCAATCGCCTTGCAAAGGAATTTCCTCGCGCCCACATGGCAAACAAGGACGAACGGGTCACGGTTTGGTGTGCCAATGACTACCTTGGCATGGGCCGAAATAAGCAGGTTCTCAACAAGATGAAGCAGACACTGGACGAGTACGGTGCCGGTGCCGGTGGAACTCGAAATATCTCTGGACACAACAGACACGCCATTGAACTCGAAGGCACTCTGGCCAAGTTACATGCCAAAGAATCTGCTCTCGTGTTCAGCTCTTGCTACGTGGCCAATGATGCAACGCTCGCGACACTTGGCAGCAAGATGCCAGATTGTGTCATCTTATCTGACAGCTTGAACCATGCGTCTATGATTCAGGGTATTCGCCATTCAGGCACCAAGAAGATTGTGTTTAAGCACAATGATATGGCGGATCTCGAGGCCAAGCTTGCCTCTTTGTCTCTTCATGTTCCCAAAATCATCGCTTTCGAGTCTGTGTACAGCATGTGTGGCTCTCTTGGCCCCATTGAAGAGATCTGTGACTTGGCCGACAAGTACGGTGCCATTACCTTTTTGGATGAAGTCCATGCCGTCGGCATGTACGGACCACAGGGCGCTGGCGTGGCCGAGCATCTTGACTGGGAAGCTCATGAGAAGGGCTTACCTCGAGGCACCATCATGGACCGCATTGATATCATCACAGGCACGCTTGGCAAAGCCTATGGATGTGTTGGGGGCTACATTGCCGGCAGCGGAAAATTGGTGGACATGATCCGATCTTTGGCGCCCGGTTTCATCTTTACTACGTCGCTCCCGCCAGCTACCATGGCTGGCGCCAAGGCATCTATTGAATACCAGATGGAGTACGACGGCGATCGTAAGCTGCAGCAGTTACACACGCGCGCTGTCAAGGAGGAACTTAACAACAGGGACATTCCAGTCATTCCTAACCCTTCGCACATTATCCCGATACTAGTTGGGAATGCTGAGCTGGCCAAGGCGGCGTCCGACATGCTTCTTCAGGACTACCACATCTACGTGCAGTCGATCAACTACCCGACCGTCCCCGTTGGCCAGGAGAGGCTCCGCATAACGCCTACCCCCGGGCACACCAAGGAATACCGTGATGAGCTCGTGGAAGCCGTCGACCAGATCTGGGATCGTCTCGGCATCAAGCGCACGTCGCAATGGGCAGCCGAGGGCGGATTCATCGGCGTGGGAGAGCAAGGCAAGGTAGAAGAGCCCTTGTGGACGGATCGACAGCTGGGCATTGAGCAGGCAGCCAAGGAGATGAAGGCGAATGGACGTGGAAACAGCAGCATTACGGAAGCTTTGCTCGAACGCCATGCCATGGACAACGCAGGAGCTTATGGCCAAATTGCCGCGCAGTGAAGCCGTGTTGCTCGCTGTCGCTGCATTGATGAGGCGTGAAGGAAGGACTTAAGTGCTGTCATGTTGAGACGAAGAAAGCATGATTTAGAATCATTTGTAGATAAAGTTTGGGACTTGTCCTCGACTTGGGAGCTGTAAAAGGTCATGGTTTGGATGTACCATGCCTCAACTACTGGCCTCGCTTGCAAATACATTTCACCTTTTCATACCAGTCTTGTTTGCGTCCAATGCTGGAAAGGAAGCTAGGGATCGAACTACATGACAGTTGTATAATGAGTCTGAATGTTGCCTCGTAGTAGAAGCGTAATGGGCTTGTGACATGACTAGGCGCAGTAGGCTTCCATTCTCGTCGCAGCTGTTTTGTAGTCAATCATGGCTTCCCACCTGGGTTCAACATTCATGATTGTATGCCAGTGGAATCTATTACACACAGACACACGAGAAGGGCGCACAGCATTAATCAGAGAATTTGTCACTACCCCTACGCGCTAATAACAACCTACGCCAGACTTCCAGCCCGGTACCTCTGCGCTTGAGTAGTGATATCTGCTACCGCAACATCCCGTACATCATCGAGGCAGCGGTGCCGGAATGCATGGCCATTATCAGCAAATTCCTTTGCCACTTGATGGTTGTGGCGTACCTCTTCTTCTGTATCAAAATCTATGTACGCCAAAAGAATTACTCATCTGTCCATGGGCGAGACACTCTTTATTCATATAATTGTAAATATAATTGTAACTGAGGTCATGGTCGCGGTCTGCCTGAAATTTGTGAATTGAAGGTTGTGCGCCCCCCCGAAACGCTCAGTTTGGGCGTCTGGCTGCTTGCCCTAATAAGTTATACCAAAGCTCTCGCGCGGCTCGATACCGCGCACAGATAGCACGACTGCATGCCATTCATAACTGACATTGGAAGAGTGATGAGTTTATTCGTCAAGAGTACATGGATGGGGGTTGTGACGGCGAGGATACTTCATGAGTCGATTGCGGAAAGGACCGACTCTGTGACGTTGGACAGAGTGTGGAGTTTTGAACTCCAAGATCCGGCACTGTGGCAGACACTAGAGTGCTCATCTGACCCACTTGACTCTGACCCTAGCCAATCGCATCCAAGACCCACTTCGGACAGGAGATCGGGACAGGTTTTCTATTCTAGGAGGTACCTACCTAAGGTATTATTACCCTTCATCGCCGACCATTGCGGAGGGGCCGAGGCTGGACTTCTGTTGTAGCCCCTTGACTCTCGAGCCCTTGAAACCATAGTTGAGCCTTCATTTTTTTTTTGTATTGAAATTCCATTTTGCTCTGCTTCTAATATCCTTAACCGATTGAACCGAATTGATTGCGTCTCTTGCCTACGTCACTGGGTCTAATGGCCAACTGTATGATGTGCTGGTGACCATCCAGATCTGTTGCGAAACACCTCTCGCAAAAAGTACAGTCCTGGCACATGCTCAGATCATCGACTGGAGAAAACATACCCATCCCCGTACTCCGACCTTGATACCGACTCCAACCCGAAGACAAACCCCCCAATATGCAACCAACATTACAGAAAGGGCCCAAAGCTTGTACGACCTGCGCCAAGGCCAAGGCCCGGTGTATACCGAGGGCAGACGGCGGCGAGAAATGCGAAAGGTAAAAAGAAATGCCCCTTCCCGAGCTGCAACTCCGTACCTGTTGAATCCAACGAAAACTTGTGTTTTGCTTTCTAACTCTTGTTGCCCCGCAAAATAGATGTCACCGACTAAAAAAGGATTGCTTTTCTCGTCTCCCGGCCCCTCCCCGCGTGAAGAAGCGACCCAAGAGATCCAGAGTAGCCGAGCTAGAAAAGAGACTCGATGAACTATCCTCCCAATTCGAAGGTGCTCAGTCAAGCCACACCTTTGTCAGCAATGCCACCTCTTGCTCCCCCACCTCCTCACGACTCTCTATATCCAAACCAGCCGAAAGACCAGACATGTACTCCTTTGAGCACCTCTTCCCATCGCCCAGTCCCACCGCCGGTGGCTCCGATGGGCGCCAAGAATCGGCATGGAGTCCCGAAATCATGAAGGTCTTGGAATCGCCATGGCCGTTGGCCTCTGAGGGGGAGATGCTCCTCATGATATATCGGGACATGTTTGCGCATCTTTTCCCGTTTGTCATTATCCCGCGGGAGATGTCTTCAGTGGATCTGCGCGCTCAGCGACCATTTGTGTGGAAGACGGTCATGCTGAGCGCGTCGGTGTTTGACGCGACCCGACAGAGTAAGCTTGGGGAGGAGCTCTTGGCGGATATTGGCAAGGCGTCGATTGTGGATGGGACGAGGAATCTGGATATGTTGCAGGCGGTGGAGCTGCTTATTGGGTGGTGGTACTTTGCGTTGAAGAGCCCGCAGGTGACGAATTTGTTGTTCCTTGCGAGATCAATGTGTGTGAATTTGAGTGCCATGTCGTATGGGTCGCAGGGGGAGGATACTACATATGGGCCGCTGGATCATCTGAGGGCGTACGCTGGGACGTATTACCTCAACACGATGTAAGTGCTACTCCTGTTCTTTTTTTGTTCACAAATTCCATCGACTCGGTTTGCTCGTCCTCTGGTGGAAAGAAAGGCCTACATGAAAGAGAAAGGAGAGTATCTTGAACTAATGCGTCTTATAGCGTCTTCACCACCAACAAAAAACCAGACGTCTTCATGAACACAACCCAACTCGACTACTGCTCTAGCGTCATCGAAGCCACCATGGAGTATCCCTCGGACGAATATCTCATCCAGCTCGTCAAGATTCAACAACTCTCGCAAACCATCTCCACCGCAATGGTAGGCAATGGCATGGCACCAGCCATGTCTCTTTCGCTTGTCATGGTTATCCAGACCTTTCAAGACGAGTTGGATACCTTTCGAGCATCATTGCCACCTCATTTAACCCATAGTCGTACGTATTCCCACACGTTGGTCACCCATCTCACTGCTAACATGATCATGGCGTCCAGCGACCTTACTATGCCACATTGCCGTCACCGAAACCCTTCTCAAAGACCTCGCCATCTCCGACCAACGATGCCACCCCGAAAACATGCCAGTATCAGACCGCCTCCAACTCCTCTGGTCATGCATAAAATCTCTCAATGAGTTCTTCGAAATCCGCTTCGCAAAACCCGAAGTCGAAGGGCCTCAGTTCTTGATCATTATGGCCTCCGACATAGCCTACACGCTCATCACGGGGATTAAGCTCCTCACGCTGCAACTTCCCGGGTGGGATCTCCACAGCATTATCCAGGAACTCGACATGGTGACCATCTTCGACCGGCAAATCAACCACGTGAACGACGTCATCAATCAGCGCAGGAGCGGGCTTCTCTCTCCGGATCGATGCGCGACTGAAGATCCTCTTGAGCGGCTGGTGCGGCTTATGAGGATGGCGCAGGAGCTTGTTAGTATACATCTTGAAGGGGGGTCGGCGCTCGCTATGGGGGATGGCATGGGGGATGCGTGGGGGGGTGCTGTGAGCGATGTGGCGTGGAGGGATGTTATCGGAGTTGCGCCGTGGTCGGTTGATGAGAGCCATGGTCTTATGGACTTGGCTATGTAGGTGCTGCATGGGGGGCGCCGCGGATTCGCCAATACCGCGAACGAGACTTGCTATTCAAAATGCCTTTCTCGCAAGCCGGCCGTCGGATATGATGGAGTTGACTTCAAATTTACAGCCGTGGCGAGTCTACAACGGAGGCAAACGTGCAATGCACGACCGTTCATTGGGGGCATTGGGCATGATACCTGATGTTGGTATCTTCCCTTTGGCTTGTCCCGCACTGTCCCTTGCCTAACCTTTTCCTTTTTCTTTTTTTACAGTGGAGCTGAGGCAGAATTGGAGTTTTGTGCATTTAGAGTACATCGATATCCCCTGATTTTTCATCATCCATCACAGATCTGGCACGGCGCCAATATTTGCCTATCCTGAGTAGGTAGTACAGTGGTCATTCATAGCTATATAGGACCTATTATGTTTATTTTTAATACATACATTTACTTGCAAGCCCTTCAACAGTCACGCGATTCACTAGAAAATGCATCCTATATACGTGTGTCAGACTTGGGTTACAAAGTTCAAGCAACTTGCCTACTCCTCCTGCTTAATCTCCACAACAGCAACCCTAGCCATCTCCAACCACCCAAGATCTCCCCGTCTAGTCTCACATCGAATCCCATACAACTCATCCAGAAACGCAGGAACAAATGAACCCGGACCTCGGACGTCCTCCCTCCGCGCGGCCCTCTCAGCCGCCACCCCAAACATGACTGTCCCCGCCACGGCAGCCACCAGTGCATCGGCCTCATAGGCCGCAGCCATGGCACTCATCGCCGTACCAAGCGTACAGCCCGTCCCCGTGACAGTACCCAGCAATTCGTGCCCGTTGTCAACGCGGAGGGTGCGTTTTCCATCGCTGATGAGGTCCGTGGGCCCCGTCATCAGCACAACGCATTGTCTCTGGCGGGCGAGCGACTGCACGAGGGTCGCGCGCTGGGCAATACTGAGAGATGGTCCCGATGAGTCGACGCCGCGTTGGGTGACGGTGGCGCCGTAGACGGTCAGGATCTCGGCTTGGTTGCCCTTGATGATGGTGAAGGAGCCGGAAGAGAGGAGTGTTTGAGTGGCGGAGCGACGGACGGACGTGGCGCCGGCGCTGGAAATGGTGATGAGGTTAGCGACCTGGTTGGGCTGCACTGCTGCCAAGAACCGTAGATGTATAGATATTTGCACAGCTACCAAGACGACAAAGGAAGGCAAGGGTAAGAGGAGGAATGCTCGTACCCTACTGGATCGAAAACAACGGGCCTCTTGGCCGCATTGTACGCCTTGAGGGCCTGGATGTAGTTCTCGATTCCGTCGGGGGTGACGGTCCCCATGTTGAGGACAAGAGCACCACCACCCAGGTTGGCCAGGTCGGCGGCTTCTTCGGCATAGTTGGCCATGATGGGGCTGGCGCCTATCGAGAGGGCCACGTTGGCGGCAAAGTTCTGGACGACCTGCACGGAATCTCTTGTCAGCCGGCGTTATCCATGGATGGAAGGAAGAGGCAGTCCGACTTATATCAGGGAATGGGAGAGAGCTATTCGGCCAAAATGAGCTCCGAGGCACGCCTCACCAAGTTGGTCATATTATGCGATAAGGGCGTCTTCCTGCCCACCGCGGCCACGGCATCCGCAATCTTTGCGCAGACTACCTTTCCCATCAGATCTCTCGACACTGCGGCCGGATCCTCCGCAGCCACGATGGCGCTCACGACTGCGATGCCATCCACGCTCTTGTGCGGAGAGGCGCTCTGTGAGAGAATGGTGCTCGCGTTTGTGGCGTTGACGCCGCCGATACAGACGGTTGGGGTGGAGGAATAGCCTGCTTCGTAGAGGGCATTGAGGATGGTGCGTACGCCTGAGGGGCCGATGATAAACTTGGTGTCTTTTTTACTGTTTCACAGCATCCCGGTGGTAGGGCGCGCAGGATACGTTAGAAAATGTATACCAAACAACGTAAATACGGGTGGGCAAAGGGTCTGTTTCCTTTAAAACAACAGATGCTTGGTGGTGAGGGAACGTCTGGGTAAGATATACGTTGCGGTGGCATAGACGGTGCCCAGACCAAGATAGTCTGCTCCGGCAGCGCAGGCCGAGAGGGCTTCGGTCTCAGAATTGGCCGTCACGCCAATGATCTTGTCCGGTCCGAGAAGTTTTCTTGCCTGCTGGAACTCTGCATTCTCACGTTAGAATGTATAACTAAACAGTGTTGATATTCACGTTTCACACGCCAAGTACAAGTTTTGGATTTCCAATTCTTCCTTGTCTTTCGCCTTTCAATGATGGATGAGCGAGAAGATAACACGACGATGGAGCAGTGGGAAATGAAGAATTAAAACCACAGCGGGCATCATCACGTCCACGCACCCATATCGTCCTGCCCAATATGAACGCCCTCACAGCCAACTTCGACCGCCACATCAACCCGATCGTTGATCAGCAGTGGCACGCCATACTTTTGCGTCATGCGGTGCAGCTCCCGCGCCATGGCGACCACATCGGCCTTGCAACCTGTCTTGTCGCGGTATTGCACCATGGTGACGCCGCCGCGGAGAGCCGCCTCGACGACGGCGGGGAGGTGCTTGTCGGCGAGGATCTCGGGCGTCGAGTCCGTGACGAGATAGACGGAGTAATCGGGCTGTGACGCCATTTTGTATCACGTTATTTATGTGTGTTCCTTTCTCTGGAGTAATGTGGCTATTGGCAGAGTCGCTGAGTTGAGATGAAAGTGTAAGGCATCCTTTTTTTTTTCCTTAAGTTAGCTTCATCTTGAGAAGTCGGGATGAGTGAGTGGAGGCGAGAGTGGGCGGATTAGGGGGGGGGACTATGTATCATGGGACTTGTGCCTCCACGAGTCGGTGCGATGGCATAACAGGGCAATTGATGAAGATTTTGATATTGCTCTTTGCCTGCCCGGTCATGTTCAAGGCTCGAATAGTCAGTCTCACTGGCCATGCCATGTGGCTGCCATTTGTCTGATGGAGCGAGTACCTGGTACATAGAAAGCTTATGGCTCGGACTGTCTTTTTTTAAAGAACGGGGACTTCCTGATAGTTATATCAATTCTTGTCAAAAGTCGCCCTTCTTCTTCTCACTGAGAAACACCTCCAACAAGACAACGCGTTCAATGACAGCCCCTACACCGTATCTGCTCAGTTGCTATGCCATCGACCCCGGAAGTCCTGTTGATGAGCAAGGATGGAAAATGTGTGCAGCACTTTTTTCTGCAGCCGCCCCACCGCAACAAGTGACAGTGACATTTGAATCGGCACGATAATAAGTACCTCATCATCCTCAAATAGGTAATTGCACCCCATCTACTCCGTAGTCTCGACTTCACATATCGTAACACTATTCTCACAGACTCAATCGACTTACGACACACCGGGGACAAACAGTAACTCAGGCGCCCAAAGCTCTACCTTTCGCGACAAACCCCAGTACATCACCATGACGCGGTTCCGACCGTGCATCGACCTCCATGCCGGAGAAGTGAAGCAGATCGTCGGCGGCACCCTCGACAGCTCTTCGTCCGCCTTACAGACCAACCACGTGTCGCAGCATCCGGCCTCACACTTCGCACAACTATACAGAGACAATTCCCTCGAGGGCTCTCATGTCATCATGTTGGGCCCGGGCAACACCGGGCCCGCAAAGGAAGCGCTTTCAGCGTGGCCAGGCCACCTACAAGTCGGGGGTGGCATCAACGATAAGAACGCAGAGGAGTGGCTTCGCGCGGGGGCATCCAAAGTGAGTGGCTTTCTTTTCATGTGTTTTTTTTTCTTGATTTCTGCCTTGTCTATTCCCCATTCCGTCTCCTTGTTTTGTTGTTGTGTCTATTTATTGTTAGAGGGGGGGCGGGTTTTGTTTCAGAAACCAGAACCAAGTCGTTTCAGCACAACTTGGCTGGCCGGGTCGATCATCCTCTGCTAACAAGGAGGAATACATAACGCGGAAAGGTCATCATCACTTCATATCTGTTCCCAGAGGGACGCTTTAGCCAGTTAAGGCTAGATGCCGTCCTGGAAGCTCTGGGCGGTGACAAGAGCAAACTAGTTATTGATCTGAGCTGCCGTCGCCGCGGTGATGATTCGTGGTCCGTCGCCATGAATAAGTGGCAGACGTTGACGGACATGCAAGTCAACCGAGGTAAGACAGCCTCAACGATTCGCCGAATCGCCTGAGTGTGCTGTGGCACAGCGAACTGTCTGGATATCTTTACATCTTTGCATGTACTCTTGTTGACATTTTCTGCAGAGTCGATCCGAGCGCTTGAGCCATACTGCTCCGAGTTTCTCATTCACGCTGCGGACAATGAGGGTCTACAACGGGGCATTGATGAAAAACTGGTGGAGCGATTGGCCGAATGGTGTTCAATTCCCGTCACCTATGCTGGGGGTGGGAGGCATCTGGAGGATCTAGATCTGGTAAAGAAGCTCAGTGGCGGGAAGGTCGATCTCACGATTGGCAGTGCCCTGGATTGTTTTGGGGGAAACGGTGTCAGATTCGATGACTGTGTGGCGTGGAATCAACGACAAGAGTCGGCAGGCTCTCCAACGGACAAATAAAGTAGACATAACGACAAGCATTCACAAATCGAGTAGACAAGACGTATTACCGAGTATTCGCTTCGAGACAGTGTCACCCCGTTCGCTGAGGGACTTGTTCCCGAGCCGGGGGGAAACCTCCTAAACTATGCACGCCCTAGTTCTCGATGCAACGCCGGATGGCGGCATGGTCTGGGATAGATGAAGAGGTGAAGAGATGATGGGATAACAGATGAAGAGATTTGCTGTGCGAAGTATGCCGTGCTACGCCGCTCCTCAGACAGCCGACAGCCGTGACGATTCGGGCGTTGCACCAGATACGAGAGCGATTCGACAGGGTTCGACTACATACATGCAATACAGGATAAGTTACAACATACCTACTCCGTACAATAGGAGCGCTCCACTGCAAACCACTTCACATGGGTACATACGGGACGCGGCGGCTTGAACGCGGGCAGCTGAATCTGGGATGACGTGCAGCTATTCGGACACAGCTATCTACAGAGTGCAGCACTGCAGAGTAGGTATAGGCCGGCCGAGATACATATGCCGAAACATGTACGAAGAGTCAAGACGGCGCGTGATTTAGGTAGCCGACAAGTCGGAAATCACAATTGAGCGTGCGGATGTGGGGATCAGTTGGGCCATTGTCAAATTTGTTGTGTTCCTCACAGTTCCTGGCGCGTTTTTGCTGCCATGGGCCCATGACGGCTCAAAACGGCTAAGGACAACGCCGAACCGTGGAAGATGGCACAAAATCCAGATGCTTGGGATGGCTGCCAGCTGGATTGAGGCTATCGACCCGTCTAATCTCCTGTGTCTGTACTATGTAGACTAGACTGTGCTGCGGATTCTCCAATGGGAAGCCTGCGAGCGGCCGGTGATGAACTGTGTTGAGGGAGACCTTAATGAGCACCTCAATAACTGCCTAATCACCACCGCAATTACCTAAAATGGTATAGTGTGTTTCTGGTAC
>SRPQ01000321.1:0-25104 GCA_018360075.1 Claviceps cyperi
CTCTCTTTCTCCTCAAGAGAAACAATCCTATTGTCAACGCTAGAGTGCAGCAACCACCCTAGGCCAGTTCATCACAGTGCTACAGTTTCAGTACATGTACGGTATGTACATAGTGCCTAGCTAGGTTTGTACCCGTACCTCCAGGATTCCCTCGGTTCGGGTTCCGAACACTGACTCTTGGTGTAGAGCTCAAAAATGTCAAAGTTCTTGTCAATCGCTGCGTTGAGAAGCGTTTCCAGCTGGTGCGCAGGCGAGTCAGGCCCTTCCTTCAACCGGCGAAGTACATGCATTATCTATGCATGATGCATAGGTATGTAGATCTTAATCCCGTTCAAGCTCCGATCGGCTAATTCGAGGACTTTGGCCAGGTATCATGCAGTCTCAAGGATCCCCTGCCAGTTGCATCTGTCACGACTGACAGGGGTCGCAGACGCGCTTCCAGCGCTGACGAGGGTTACATACTGGCCAAAAGAGGAATGGATGGCCGCCGCGGCCGAGTCACCAAGGGCCAAGGTGAGCGGTGGACCCTATTCTCGCACAAAAGAATGGGCGCAGCCGTAGATACCTCCCAGATATCCTGCGAGTCCTATTTGCCAGCTGGCACTGCGCAGCAACATCACGATTCACAACTCGCTCTGTGCGTACTACGGAGTATAAGGAAGGCCCTAATGAACGCTCACACATGTACGATAGAGGCCAGAGATTATGACCTTCAAGCATCGGTCCCCGTCTTTGAAACCTTGTCCTCACCTTCACTTTGTTGTGAAACTCCAAGCCTTAACATTAGGCCTGTCGGGGACCGGGGAACTTGGAAGGTCTTTGTACGCGAGAAGCAGCGAGAGAGTCAGTGGCCTGGAGAGAGTCCTTTCTCTATCATCTCATAGATTCGGCATATAGTAATCTGCTCATAGGCTATAATGATTAGTGAGCGCTCCATGCATGCGGCGGACCGCGGTCAGGTGTGCGTTGGCCCCAATTTCGGAAGCGAGTTGCATTAGACCTGGCAATTGCTAACCAACGCGATATTGCACCAGGACCAACAGCGCAGCCGGTAGTCTGTAGAGGAGAAGAATTAGGCAGCAGGCGTATTCATAACTTTCCTCAGCGTCTAGCCAAGCTTGTTTTCTGAAGAAGTTGAGAAGATCTAGCTTGGCTTTAGAGATCTGAATCATCGGTGATTGAAGATTCAGGGCTGCTGACAATCTGACTGAGGACTCCAATGACACATGTACCTACCTTCAATGCCGTTACAGACTCACAGCCTTCCTGAATCCTCTCTCCTGATATCGAATGGGTCAAGGGCCTGTGGCATGTGCCCTGCCAAGAATCAAGATCTAGGTATGTGTTAATGCATAGTAAGGCGTCTGCGAATATGTACGCACGAATCACGATACACATGTGCCACACACGTCCACGGCTACCTATAGAGTGTTTCGTTGGGTGAGGTGTGCCCACGTGTGACATTGACTGGTATCATGTATGTGTGCCTCCTTGAGCCAGATCCGTCATTTGTCATGGCTAGGGGCTCACAAGTTACAAAAGAGTGATGGAGCTGAGAAGCCAGGACAAGATGTCAAAGTTAGGGGTCAGTTACCAGTGGTTGAACCAGACCTTCCACCGTGGGCCATGGCCCCTATCAATACACACTGACAAGTTACAACTGTACAGTAGGGACGTGAAAAAATCTCACATTTTCACCACTTTCAATGAATCAATGCGTCGCGTCAATGCACCATTCACATTGTATGATTGTATTTTTTATCCACGTATCAGCCCATGGTCTTTCTAAGGACACAGTCAGGAGGCACCTTAAGAAAACTGGCGTCATGCATTACAAAGCCGTGCAACGCCCATTTTTAACAGATCAACATTCCCAGAACAGGCTCAGATTTGATCTTTGATACCGCCTTATGCCATCAACGTGATTTGTCGCGTTTCCATGCATGGGTGGATGCTCTGTTGGAATTTGGGGGCGGCACTGGACAGACCCAGATCTGGACCCAGGACTTGCCTCATCATAAAACAGTAAGATTGTTTCTTTTGTGTAGGAGTCTTGGGGTATGGGCGTGGGAGCTCGCAACATTCGGTCTTAGCAAAGCGGCCGGACTCGGTCGAGATTGATAGGAATTTTATCGAGCTTTTCAAGGTCAATTGTAGAGGTCTCATTCAATCTCAGTTGGGTAGTGGCCAACACCCCTCCTCAAGGGGTTAAACGGGGGCAATGACGAGCATTGAGCAAGCTCCTTCCGCAGAACAGCAGCTCAAGGTGTTTTAAACTAACGGAACACTGTTCAAATCTTGTGCGCCAGACAGAACTTGAGCAAGGCAGATAGAGCTCGGATTGTGTGAGAGCAGAGGCGGGAAGGCGACACATCTTCTTCGTCATTCAACGTTGATGCAAGACACTTACATACTGTAATAAGGGCCTCAATTGGGCGACTTGGAACTTGATGAGAAGAAATCAATCCAAAATATAATTATAGACTTTGGCTCTTCAGGGATCTCTGGAAGTTTCTGGTGAGTCCCTGGGAAGCCTGCGCTCTTATACATGATGGCCTTGGACCGAGTGAACTTCTTTTCGAGGTTGGAACATGTCATTTGCTCAAGCTGCTTCTTTTCTTGGTTATACAAGCTTCTCCTTATCTTCCTTGTTCTATGGGTTCCGGCGCCTAGCTTCTTTGTTGTCTGGACTCCGGGCCCGTTCCCATTTGATCCCTGAGCTGACCTTTGTTGAAGTTTGTCTTCTTTGTTAGTGACTTTAAACTTGGTGTTTCATGAGCTGCGGTGCTCTACCTTTTAAGATTAACGGGCCAAGTGTGCCTTAAAGTGTGACATGTCGACCTAAATCCGTATGGATTTCCAATGCTGGATTCATCCACGGACCCTACATTCAAACCCATCTTGTTTTTTTCTCTTTTTTTTTTCCGTCTTTTCTCCCACTTGGACCCTCTCTTTCCTCTTGTTTTTTCCAACTTTTGACTTGAGAAGAGGTGTGTGACTTCACGCTCTGTTCAGTTTTGGAGACAGATGGTGAACGATCTGTACTGTGGTGTTTTGAAGATAGATCTCCATCAGGCAAAGGACTGAAGCGATCAATTCGCGAAGGGCGCGTGGGGCTGGCATCGTCGCCCCGTGATGAAGTTGGCGAACTGGCTCGACGCTTTCTTTTGGGCGACTCCCATTCCGCAGCTTGAAAGCAGACAAACACCATCAGTCGACCGTATTCGATGAAGCAATCAATGACAATCATGGGGATTGTATCATGAAAAAGATCCTCGATCGTACGAGGCCTGTTGCTTAGCCATGGACGAAGCCGGGTAAGCCCCTTCCCCTTGGACCAGGCAGTTCCAAGGTCATAGGGCGCCTATCTTCTGACTAGCTAGGTCAAGACGGTGAGGGAAACGCTTCTGTGTCCTGGGCCCCGGGCAAAGTCCAGGAAACGATGCCAAATAGTAGAATCCGTGGACCGTGGATCTCGCTATCTTTCAGAAGGGGTGTCACTAACGTTCGGCCTTTCCTTTGGGTCGGAGGACAACGAGAGGACCCTGATTGCCATAGCGGACTCAAGCCCAAAACATGAGGCGCGTATATATCTTGAAGCGCTCTGGTGGTAGGGAATGAATATTCAGTTATATATGTCTGGACATGTTGCAAATCATGTTTCTTTAGCTTGGTCGGGATGCCCCAATCTTGGTTAGTGTCAAGTGAACCGTCTGTTGATGCCATATACGAGGCTTGGGAGGAATTCCCTCATCATTGGCGATCGGTGGGGCTGGTTTTCCTGCTGTAAGGGCGGAAACCACGCGATTCCTACTGCGTGCCGTCAAATCCTCTTTTCTAAATGGCTTCAAAGGGTGTGGTAGCATCGCCATGGCTGCTGAAAGATGATGGCTCAGTTCGTGGAGGGAGTTTTGCGTTATTTATGTTTGTAGCCACTCTATTTATGTTTGTAGCCACTCTCGACTCTCGAGTTGAGGAACTTAGGAAGTCATATGTTCTTGCTGATAAAAGAAGCGAGCACATACATTCGGGGAAACATTGACTTCGTGCCATGAGCAGGTGACGGAACGAAGGCGACATTCATTCCATGCCTATCTGAAAATGCAGCGGGCCATGGACAGCGGCTTGCTTCATCTCACGATTAAGAACAATAGGCTCAAGATTTGGCGGCATTAGAAGACTCAAAGGGCGATGAGGCACTGGTTGATGATCGATATTATAGTCAATTATTCTGGCAGAAATTGAATATTAGTCGTTCCACGACAGTATGTCAATGGGATTTGGAGAGCAATGTCATGTGCTGTTCATATGGGTAGCATGACGAATTCATGCATAGAGGGAAGGGTACAATGAGGTGTGAGCTATCAGCAGCTTGACATTCATTCTCGGCCCGTTCCAGCCTGGCTATTGTTTAAAGTCGCGCCAAATAGCCTTGCAGCTTCCACAGAAGAAGATGCAGAGCCATTATCGACTCACTCTGCGACTGCCGTAAGACTAGAACATCATGGTTCTGGAACGTTTTAGCGCTACCTTTCAGTCTTTGAACCTCTTCCGCACCCAGAAGCCAGTTCAAATCATGCACCGCCATCGTTTGACCGTATTTCGCGCCGTCAACCTTGATGGTCGCGACCGGCACTTCTGCTTTCTCTTCTCCCCGTAGCCATAAGACACAGCCTCGAAGCTTCACATCTCCGACCTCTTCCCACTTGCAGGGCTGCAAGTTTTGAAGGTTCTGGTGTTTTCTTCGAATGGACGCTGCGATCAACGCATCAGTCGCCAGACACCGCATCAGTTTCAAGACAACATCGCCCATGTCTTCACGCCATACAGCCTTCGAAATACGAGGGCTCATGGCCATACCAGTGCGTGCGCTTGTAAGATTCGGAGGGTGTATTTTCTTTTGGTTTCCCGCTTTGCCAAATTCAAACATGATGTTGCGTGACAACATGTAGCCAGTGACAGGGCTCCTACGTCGCGATGTCAAGTTCGTCGGGGACTTGGAATGTTCGCTCTTGGTGGCAAGGTCCTTGAACGCGAGTGTCCCAGGTGCCCACCATAATGTATCCGTCGAAGGTTGCTGGACTACTTCAAAGTCTTGGAGGAAATATCGTGGTAGCATTGCGTTTGTACGGCAGCATCGACGAATGGGTGTTGCTAGTGCCTGGACTGAACAGAGTTAAAATGCCATTCCATGGCAACCTAAATTATGCAGATAGCACGCGTACCGTATGGATTGTTGGCCAGTTTCTTTCTAAATCTCCCGATCGGTTTGTCCGCCTCGTCTTTCCGTTGTCGCCGACGTGCCTTCATCCAGTTGATGTCAAATATTGGTGATATTGGCAGATCGCCTGCAGCTGTTGTGATCGTCTTGGCCTCATAATTTAAGCGTATATAATCGCCATCTATTTCATCTCTAAGAGCTGCTTCGACCTGTTTTTGGAGAGCCTCGTCGGTAAGCGCTGACTTGTCGTAGGTTATGCATCGCCGAGCTTGTGAGCCGAAACCTGCGCGTCCAACGCGGAGGAGCGGTAGCCTTGTTATCATGATGCGACTTTGAAGTGTGAGCAATACATGGTACCGCAACTCGGTCTACAGACCCAACATCCTCGATGTGTTGTCGGCGGATTAGTGTCGTGGCGGTCGCAATCCGTGTTTGTTGCGAGTCGTGACTGGGGCACTGTAAATTTTTGGTGGAGAGCTGTCGTAACTCCACCAAGTGACAACAATTCGGCAAGGCGAGTTCAGCGTCAACGTCAACGCCGATCACACCGTCAAACCCGCAATATGCTGCTGCGCCCACGCGCTTTGCCGGCGTTAGGAAGGCTTTCTAGCCTCCGGCATCAATATGCGCGGTCTTTTGGCTTCTCCAGCAGGCCTGGGACCAGCCCCGCGATGGACTATATCCCGATGCCGTACATAGAGGAGACGTCGGTAAGCCAGCCAGCATCATGGACACTACTTTTTCGTGCGCCGTCTGACTATGACAGGCCGCAGGCAGGAAAACATGTGCGTGATAACGATTCCGATGCGACTTCGAGCATATAGAGCTTATGGGGGGTGCTAATCGGCCACAGGGGACATATTTTCAAAGCTGCTTCAGGTAATGTGTATGTCTTCATGGCCGTGCGAGCAACTTGTCTAACTTCTGCAGGAACGCATCATATGTTTAAATGGCGAGATCAACGATTACATGTCTGCTTCAATAGTCTCTCAGCTCCTGTGGCTAGAGTCCGACACGCCCGACAAACCCATCACGATGTACATAAACTCTCCAGGCGGCTCCGTGACTTCGGGTATGTCTTCTCACAACGGGCTTCTCTGTCGAAAATTCACTGACAAGCCGCAACCCACTACAGGAATGGCAATATACGATACGATGGCTTATATCAGATCTCCTGTCTCGACCGTCTGTGTGGGTGGCGCAGCCTCCATGGCAGCCATTCTCCTTGCAGGAGGCCAAGCAGGAAAGCGATATGCCCTACCGCACAGCTCCATCATGATTCATCAGCCCTTGGGAGGGACTCATGGTCAGGCATCAGATATCCTGATATACGCGAACCAGATTCAGCGAGTACGCGAACAGTCAAACAAGATTATGCGACACCACTTGAATTTGGCCAAGGGAGAAGATAGATACTCGCTGGAAGAAGTCAATGACATGATGGAAAGGGATAAGTACATGAGCGTGGAAGAGGCGCTGGAGGTCGGGGTAATTGATGAGATCTTGACGACGAGACCCGAGACGGTGGAAGGTGAGGAGAAGAAGACACAGGACGGCGAAGGGATGAACAAAACGCATGAAAGCGAAGAAAAGAAGAAAGAGGCTACATAACGGGTCTCCGACGCTACATTCGTGTGGATACCCAAACAGGGTTACTGTCATATTGGACTCGGGTTCCTTTCCATTTGTTGAGTTATTTGGGGTGATGATGGCGATTTCCAAACTACTTTTGGACGTTGATAGGATGAAGGACGTCGTAGGCTGCTCACGACGGTTCGCTTGTGTGTGTGGATGTCTAAGCCAAAATCGAAACGCGAGAAGGAGTTCATCATCTTCAGGTGCCAGCCGATATCGGCAGCCTAGTGGACGCAATGTGGTATCGTTAAATCAATAGATTGAGGTGCAGCGAACAATCTCTATTTGTTGTTTCATCTAGCACACTTTGACCTAGCATCCTATGCATTAAATGTTTTGAGCATCACATATCATATGTAGTGAGCGAGCTCGGAATTCCCCAGGTTGTATTGTATGTATCGTCGAGATCATTCCAGTGCCTGGAGTCTGGCCAATGGACGGTCTGCAATTACTTATTGGGCGAATGTTTGCGCCGTAAACCCACATGCAGCTTGCAGTGCTAGGCTAGCAAGCTTCCCCAGAGCTTCCAACGGCCAGGGACAAGAAACTTTGGGTCTAGCACAATCGGTCGTTAGATCGCAGACGCCGATACCGCTGACCGGCTTTCTCGTTCCTCGCCATCTGTTTCCATTCCGCGAACGACACTCAACACCAGCGCATCCGAGCTCAAATCCGATTTCAAGTCACAAGATCAAGTCAAACCTCACACAACTCGCTTGCGCCAAGTGTTTACCTCCCGCGAGCTAACATGTTGTCTGCTCTGCGACAAAGGCCAGCTGGCCTGGTTCGGCTGGCTAAGCCTAGCCTCACATCCTCCAGAAGTCATACGTATGTTCACAGATCTAGGCCAAATGAACCGACGTGCTGATGCGCTAACATACGGCCTGGTAGCCGTTTCCTGTCTACGACAGCAACCTTACAGGCAGATAATCAGCTCAACAAGACTTCGTCAAACATCACCCAACCGAAGTCTCAAGGTGCTTCACAAGCAATGCTGTACGCCACGGGCCTCTCCGAAGACGACATGAACAAGGCGCAGGTCGGCATATCATCGGTGTGGTACGAGGGCAATCCGTGCAATATGCATCTCATGGACTTGTCCAAAGTTGTTCGAGAATCCGTCGCCAAAGCCGGTCTGATTCCCTACCGATTCAACACCATTGGCGTCAGCGATGGCATCTCGATGGGCACAAGCGGAATGCGATACTCGTTGCAAAGTCGAGAGATCATTGCCGATAGCATCGAAACCGTCATGAATGGGCAATGGTACGATGCCAACATTAGCTTGCCCGGTTGTGACAAGAACATGCCAGGTGTTGCCATTGCCTTTGGCCGTGTGAATCGTCCCAGTATCATGGTCTATGGAGGAACCATCAAGCCCGGTTGTGGCAAGGGTGGTGAGCAATTGGATATTGTGTCCGCTTTCCAGGCTTATGGACAGTTCATCACCGGAGAGATTACAGAAGCGCAGAGATTTGACATCATCCGTAATGCTTGCCCCGGAAGTGGTGCCTGCGGAGGCATGTACACCGCCAACACCATGGCTACCGCCCTTGAGACCATGGGTCTGACTCTTCCCGGAAGCAGTAGTAACCCTGCCGAAGACCCCGCCAAGATTGCTGAGTGCGCAAGTATCGGCGAGGCTGTCAAGAATTTGTTGAAGGAAGACATTCGACCCCGCGATATCATGACCCGCCAGGCGTTTGAGAATGCCATGACGGTTGTCTCGATTCTAGGCGGCAGCACGAATGCTGTTCTCCATCTTATTGCTATTGCTGACTCCGTGGGCATCAAACTGACGATTGATGACTTTCAAACCGTTTCAGATCGTGTTCCTCTTCTGGCCGACCTGAGACCGTCTGGCAAGTATGTCATGGAAGATGTGCACAAGATTGGTGGAACCCCTAGTCTCCTGAAGTTCCTCCTCAAGGAAGGCATTCTCGACGGTTCCGGCGTCACCGTGACTGGCAAGACCATGAAGCAGAACATAGAAAATGTGCCCGACTTTCCATCCGACCAGAAAATCATTCGTCCTCTCAGCAACCCCATCAAGTCGACCGGACATATTCAGATCATGCGTGGATCCCTAGCTCCCGGTGGTTGTGTTGGCAAAATCACCGGCAAGGAGGGTCTGCGGTTCACTGGCAAGGCTAAGGTTTACGACTCAGAAGACGATATGATTCACAGTCTGGAACGAGGCGACATTAAGAAGGGCGAAAAGAGTGTCGTCATCATCCGATACGACGGTCCTAAAGGTGGTCCCGGTATGCCAGAGATGCTGAAGCCCTCGTCCGCAATCATGGGAGCTGGTCTAGGCAAGGACGTCGCCCTTCTGACTGACGGCCGCTACTCTGGTGGCTCTCATGGCTTCATCATTGGTCACATTGTTCCCGAAGCCATCGTGGGCGGTCCCATCGCCTTGGTCAAGGATGGCGACGAGATCATCATTGATGCGGAGAAGCATGCCATTGACCTGAATGTGCCTGAAGCTGAGATGGAAAAGCGAAGAAAGGAATGGAAGGCCCCAGCTCCTCGATACACCAAGGGTACTCTGAAGAAGTATGCGGCCCTGGTGAGCGACGCTAGCTCAGGCTGTGTCACGGATGGACCGATTTAGTGATGATGCAATTCCTCTGCGAAGTTGGGCTGTTGATGAGGAAGATGTCAGAGCATGCGTCCATAGGTACCTGGGCGATGGAATTGTGATGGGAGGCAGAGAGCTGGTAGAGCAGTTGAGTTATTAACTTTTTTCAGTCACCAAAAGCGCGGCACGGTCACTTTTTCCTAGGGCCGACCAGAATTTTATTACTGCCATATTTTATCAATTTTGAACACCAAGTGTTTCTCTTCGAGATATTTGCTGCAAATTGAGAGATGCGTAAGAGATTGCTCCCATCAGCGCAGAGTTGCGATCCCCTTTAGCAAGATAGCACAGATAGCGTCTAAAGAATATCACTACATACACAAAACTTGCTCCTTGCAATGCAACGCCACCAGCAAAAAAAGACGAGTCAAACAAACAAACAGGAATGTCGACTCCAACAAGGCTCGCCTCAGAGTCAACCCGGAATAACGCAATTAGAAAGGAGAAGAGAAGAGAACCAGCATGCGCTCAGCGCGGACCATCGCCTCATGACTTCTCCCCATTATAAGCCGCCACAAACGCAACCTTGTCCTTCATGGTGAGGCCAACGCGCTTCACTCGACCGAGCCGAGCAAGCGCTTCACCAATGCGATCTAAAACACGCTGCTCCTCCGTAATGGCAACGGAGGGACCCTCTCGCCTGTTTTTCAAGCTGCCGCTTCCATTGGACGAGCTATTTACACCGTTTGTTGGTATAGCTGCTGTGTTCAACTGGCTCTCTGCCACACGCACACGGATGCAGGATGTAGGTCGCGACAAGAGGTTCCACAGAAAACTTAGCCAGCGGCCCGGTACGGGCGTGGTAACGTCCGAGGGTGTATATCGAATACTGACGGCGAAGATGGGCACCTTGGCAGGCGTCTCGACGAGGGAAGGGCTGAATGGCAAAATGGCCTTCCCATTGCTGGTCCCGCATTCGGGAAACACGGCAACGACCCGGTCGGAGTGCTCTTCCAAAAGATGCTGAAGGGGAACAAGCTTGACTCCAGGCGGGGGAGCCGTCTGCACGGGGCCGAGCGCGTGCATAATAGCACCCAGAAGGCTTACGCGCTGGACGTTTCTCTGCCCCGGGTATGAGACCGTGAAGATGGGATCGAAGATGGCGGCGAGGTAGACGGCGTCGATGGGACTGGTCAAGTTGGCGGCGAGGACGGAGCCCGGATGGGGGAAGCGCTCGAGGGGTTGGTCTGCGAGGGTTCCTCGCTTGACGCCGTCGAGTCGGAGATCAACCCACCAGATGCCCGGGATCGCCATGAGTCCCCATAATGCAATTTTGCGCGCAATGACAGGCAGCGGCAGGTGGTGGAAAAGGAAGAAGTAGCTGGCGGCGTAGACAATGAATAAGGGCAGGCGGAATATGAAGATGACGGCGTGTGTCACGGTCGAGACGGCGGACAGCGGTGTTGTCACGGGGAGGAACGGGGAGATGCCGGTGGCTGTGTTGTCGAGGACGAAACAGATATGCGTGATTAGCTTGGAGATTCTCGGTAGATGGCCGTTTTGCGAAAGTGTATTTGCTACATCAAAAGTGTGATGCCACTCACCTCGATCGCGAAACTGGCTATATTTTTCCATCTTGCACAGAGCTGCCGCAACGGTGCTGGCTCCGCGACAGACCGGGATATATCAAGGATGACCTCGTCTGTGTCGGGTACCTGAGCAGCCCAAGGTCACAAAGTAGTTACGTCGTCGGCGGCAGTTGGTCAGCGGCAGGGCGTGGCTGGTAAAAGAGAAGATGGCGCGATTCCTTGTGAAGCGCGCGGCCCGCGAATTTTAATCCCCGAGAACTTCAGGTGTGGAGCTGAGAAGGAGCTTAGGTAGGAGGTATGTACGGAGTATATGAGGTACATAGGTATGTATCGGATAGGTCTCCATGGACAAGCTCCACGTGATGTTTGCTTGTTGCTGGTATTGTTTGATGATGTTCGACTTCGTCATTTGATGTGGTCAATCCAGCCCACTGCTACGGGACTGCGATTCCGCTGAAAACGTCATCTTTTTCCGCCAGACCCTTGTGCAGCGGCGAACCGCAGGAAGCTTTCTTCGAGATTCTGGTTCCAGAAGACCTGACAGGCTGACATGTGAAGGGTGGGGCCATTTGGATGATCCGACCCGGCATGAGAATGTAAGTCGTTGGAACTTACGAGTCACAAAGAATCATGTGTTTATGTACATAGTTAGTCAATACCATAAAGTAAAGAAAAGGAAATCTGTTCTGTGAACCTACTAAAAGCTTTTCAACGTCTTGATTGGCCCTTGTTCAACTCTACGGCTGAGCTCCCTTCTAAGCTCTGCTGTCTTGCCGGCCGCGCCAACCTGGTACCTACTCGACTAAAAAGTCGCTCACATCGAAGCTATCAATTCTTTGTCACGCGATCGAGGGTGTGACCTCCTTAGTAAAGCTGAACTAGTTGTGTCGGACCGTAAGGTCACTCGAATAAACAATGAAAGATGAAAGCACTAGTATATAAGCATAAACAGAACGATCGTATTGGTAGCTTGTATTTTTGTTGTTGTTCTTGTTCTAGAGGCAAAAAGGGCGGATGCATGCCCGCCTTGTGGTGTTGTGCTTCGTTGGTTGGGCTTTTGCCCCCACATCCGAAGCACACACCAATCAGCGTGCGCTCACTACACTGCCCCTGTGCCCCACTTCTATCCGGCGATTCCAACAAGTTGATTGAAAAAAAGGGACTTGAAGCGAAGCTTTACACTTATAATTCCTTCGTCAGGGAGCGGGTATTGCCTACTACGTCTGTGATCGGCGCAGGCTTCCACAGTTTAGACAGCGAACTCGTCAACAAGTGGCACAGCGTCATCAGCACCAGAAAACCTAAAGCTATCGTTGGCATGAATGGGCGTGCTTGGCGCCCGAGATTGAAGACCTAAATTGGTTGTTGCTGTCGCCAGAGGTTGCGCATGGAGGCTGAATGCTCCGCCAATTTGGCGCTGAAACTTGCCCCCATGATATTGCTCGTTAGCTCGATGATCAATCTACGGGGGAATAAGTGGCTGGTGATGGCTTTGAGAACTAATTGCAACGGCATTGAGGCCCTGGAAAAGATGGCATCAGGATGTGCCTTTGTTGGCCCCCGCCCGCAAAGTAGCAAGATTGCGTTTGAAAAGTGTACGTCTACTTCATTGACGCAGGCAAGATGATGATCTGTGAGAATAACTGAAGGATGCGGGATTCTGTGAGCGTCGTACATGTCCTCTCGAGTAGGTAGTTCGGGTGCCTCTGTGGCTTCGCCGTATAGGAAGGCAAAGAACCTTCGGATCACGTTTCCATAACCTGATAGCTCTGATAGAGAGTTTTCAGTCGAGAAGATTACTTCGGGCGGCAAAACATCAGAAGGGGAATGAGTCATGGTGTTGAAACGCTGAACAGAAATTTGCAAAAGGTGGTGCTTTGCGCGACAAACGGGTGATGACTAGGTACATTATACTTAACTACCTATGTACCTCTAGGTCCCTAGCCTAGGTACGTGGCTAAGGACAAGTTACAACTTACAAGTTATGTACAACGCTTGTTGTGGATTGTGGGAGTGGCGAGCGGATTATAATGTGACTTGCCGAGGCGGAAGCCGATGCTGTTGCCTAGGCGACCCTGATAAACATGAACCCACACCAAAACGGCACGTAACCGGCACGAGGTTGACCCGCAGCGAAACGGACGGAAACGATCCACCACAAAGCAAGGTGGAAGCTGAGCTTGTGCATCTTCAATGGCCCTACCAATTATCTCGTTATCAACGCCGATACCATTTCAACTGTCAAACTGTAGACATTTTTCTTGGGAGCCGTGAAACGCAGGCATTCGCTTTGTTTTTTTTGTTTATTCGGGATTCTGTTGACATCGCGGAACGCACGAAACTGCATTTGGCTATTCGATACCCACGCTACCGACTCTACTCTCCAACCTTACTTTTGCGCCCAATTTGACGGGCATCGCGCCCCGAAGCGACCATCATACGTCATGGATGATTCAGATGCACAGGTTTGTCTAAAATTCTTCGTCAGTGTCGCGTTAGATATCGTTACTAAACGCGACGCTGCTGGTACCAGTCGCAGCCTTTGCGAGGTGGAAGACAGAGCCGCCTACCCGGGCCAGCTGTTCACGCCGGCCTTAGGGAGGGGAGCGTTTCACAACACAACGCGCGCATACAATCCTGCATCCCAGCTCCTCCCGGACTGAAGCCTTCTTTGAAACGCGAGATCCCGCAGCCTGGTAAGACTAGAGAAGTCGATGCGCGCTTGGCGGGGAAGAGCGCCTGATTGTTGACACTCGTCCTGCACAGCACATCAACCCGAAGCCAAACGAAAGCCGATATACGATCGCGTTACTGACTACCCTGCGCACCCATCGGCATCTATCTCAACCGGAACCGCGAACAAGTTGGGTATCAAGGGGCAGTCACTGTCGGAGGTAGATGATTTCTATGCGAAACGTTCGTGGTTGTTCCATAAAAATATGTAAAGCTGACCATCTTGGCAAAGCTCAAAAATCCCAACAAGTATGCGACAAAAAAACCGCCTGCCTTGCCTCGAGCCGACTTTGCAAAAAGCTTTGGTCCGGGAAGGCAAGCCTCAGAGCGAACTATTCCACCGCCGTCGCGATATAGCCAACCGAAACCGAGCAGTCAACTGTCCCGGCCAAGGACTGTACAGGGACATCGAACGGAAGAAGCCTTTGATAAGGACACAGATGGTGACGGTACGATAGCAAGCCCCAGCGGTAACGGCCTTCCGAATATCAAATTAAGCCATATGAGATCTGTTCCAAATTTGCTACACAACAGAGAAAGCTCTCTCTCGACCAGGCTCAACAGTTTGACCTTGACCGATGATGATGCTAGCAACAATGGATGTCGAGTGACATCGATCCGGCAATTTAAGGGCAGCATATCCCTGGAGCACGAGCCCTCACAAAATATTCCGCTCAGAGGGAATACGCGCAACACGTCTGCACATGTCTCGACTTCGCGGGATATTTAGGCAATTACCCCCAAGATACCTAGTGGAAATCAGCTGCAGAAGCAAATGACACAGCTGGAGCAGAGCATCTCAGTCCTCAAGCCTCCACCTTCTCCATCCAAACTCTTTTCCCCTTCCAATTTCTTAAGAAAGGATTCTAATCTTGCCGGGTTCACAGCTTGGGACGTGGACGGCCGAGTAAACAATGTGAATGCACAGTTCATGGAGTTGAAGGAAATGCTCAGCAGTACTCTAGAGGTGCAGAAAGGTCAGGAAGATGTCATGGAGCAGACGAGAAGCAGAGGTAAGTCCCTTGTTACTCCCACAATGCTGTAGTTACAAATTATGTGAGTCTAAGTTCCGTGACAGTTGCGGAGCTTGAAGCGAGCCGCGAAAAGCTGGAAGCTCGAAATGAAGCGCTGCAAAAAGATCTCGACGCGGCCAAGGATGACGAGCGAGCCATGCGGCACGAGCTTGAGAAGCTTCAGTGGCAAAGAAGCCGTGATATGGACGACCTAGAGAGACGGCACAAAGATAATATTGAAGACATAGAGAGGCAGCACAGGACCGTCATCGAGGAGTTGAATAGAGAGCTGGATCGGTTGAAGGACGAGGACGCGAAAGAGCATCAAGCACGGCTTGACGACCTGACGCGACATCACAAACAAGAACTGGAAGATGAGCGAGTGAAAAAGGACCGAGAAATTCAGGACTTGAAAGCGCACAACAGCAACGAACAGCAAGGTTTGCAGCTCGACTTGCAACGAAAAGATCGAGAAATCCGAGATGGACGTCTCGAGTGCGATGGTCTGAGGGATGAACTGGAGCGAGAGAAGTACCTCAAAGGAAGCCTACAGACAAACATTGCGGAGCTGTCCGCATCAAACACTACGCTTGAGGCCAAGATCAACTCTCTGCGCGCACAGATAGAATTTCTCGAGTCCGGCAGCAAAGCGCAATCTGATTCGTTTGCTAGCATGGAAGCGAGACTGCAGGAGGCTTTGGCAGCTGCGGAGGAGGCTCGACACAAGCTCATCAAGGAAGAAACCGAGCGACGAGTCCTCTTCAACAAGTACCAGGAACTCAAGGGCAACATTCGAGTCATGTGTCGCGTGCGACCGTGTACCGATGACGATGGAACCAAGCAAGCCGGCATCTCATTCCCGGACGAAAAGACGTCAGCAGAAATCGTTTTAGCCGGACCAGAGGAGAGAACCAGTCTCGGTATCGTGTCAAGGAAGAACTACCCGTTTGAGTTTGACCGTGTCTTCCCCCCAGCGATATCGAACGACGAAATTTTTGGCGAGATTTCACAACTGGTGCAGAGTGCTCTAGATGGTTACAATGTGTGTATCTTTTGCTACGGCCAGACTGGATCGGGCAAAACGTACACCATGTCATCGGAGGACGGCATGATACCACGAGCCACGCATATGATATACGATACCATGACGAAGCTAAAGGAGAAGTCCTGGGAGTACACCATGGAGGGCTCATTTGTAGAGGTATACAACGAGGAGCTCCACGATCTCCTGACACCAAACGATCGGTTAGCGGAAGGCGGCAGGACGAGGAGGCTGGAGATTCGGCACGACGAGTTGCGCAAGCAAACAAACATAACCAACTGCAAGACAGTCCAGCTGAATTCGGCATCGAGCGTGGAAGAGATACTGGAAGAAGCGCAAAGGAACCGGTCTGTGGCTGCGACAAGGGCCAATGAGCGATCCTCCCGATCTCACAGTGTCTTTATACTGAAGATTGTAGGCGAGAACGCGGCCACGGGGGAACATTGCGAGGGCACGCTCAACCTTGTCGATCTTGCAGGCTCGGAACGCCTTAAGCATTCCCAGGCCGAGGGCGAGCGCATGAAGGAGACGCAAAATATCAACAAGAGCTTGAGTTGTCTCGGCGATGTGATTGAGGCTCTCGGCAGGGGATCTGGTCATATTCCGTATCGAAATTCGAAGCTCACGCACTTACTGCAGTATAGCTTGGGCGGCAACAGCAAGACGCTCATGTTTGTCATGGTGTCTCCGATGGAAACGCACCTGAAGGAGACACTAACAAGCTTGCGCTTCGCCACAAAGGTGTGTTTTTTTATGTCATCTTCCCCCCTCTTGTGGTTGAATCGGTTCTGCCGAGTAAGTATGTATGGCGGTCTAGGGAAAGCTAACAACAGGCTAGGTACATAATACCCATATTGGCACAGCTAAGGCAAGCAAGAAGATCAAAGGAGCGGAGCGCCAATCTTCATCGATGTGAATAGCGTTGTCATTTTTTGAGAGAGAGAGCGAAAGCGTCGAATGAGCATTCAATCATGTGTATAGTCTGAGTTATGTTACTCGTTTCATCACAGGAGTTCGGAAGATTTAATTTTGTAACAATGGCGGGCGTGCTTTGCGCCTGGGAGCCTAGGTTTGGATTGTACTTGTAGAACTGGGTGCAGGTGCAGGATGAGGGAAGTCCTGTGATACCACTTAGTCTGCGGGGCGTTTGCATTCGGAAGATACTTTTGATTCATACTTGATTGTGTGAGAATCTGTCTGTGATATGGCGAGTTTTGGTTGCAAGTACATAATGTGTTTGCAACTCGCGTCGTGAGTCGTGAGTCGTGAGTCGTGAGTCGTGATGGTGGAGTACCGAGTAGGTTGTATGCCTACCTCCCTGAACCTGAATCGTTGTCGTCGAGGCTGTAGACGACGAAGCCAATGGTGGTGTATGATGATAAAGGCGGGTTCAAAACGAGTGGTTGGCTGATAATTGATCATCTCAACTTCTGACGTGAAATGACTAATGCTGGTTGATGTCGATTGGGGATTGGGCGGTTCTGATATCGATTCCTTCGTTCTAGCAGAGGCCCCTACTTTAGAAGTATCATGTGATGCAGTGAAGTAGATACAGGTGTAGTCACCTGGCTGCAAGAGCATACAGTAGTAGTTGAAGTGAATCCAATGGCTTTTTCTGTTGACTTCTCAACATAGTTTTCTCGACCCAGAAGATTTCGCGTCTAGCTCCCTCAAGTATTTTACAGTCTGGTCCTTTTTGTGGCACAAAATCGATGAACCGCCTGAGTGAATGAATCACTGGAGAGGTTTCTGATGCCAAACCCTGGACTTTCAAACACATATGTACAAAAGTACAATGTACTCTGTAGGATGTGAAGATGTGATTACATACATACATACATACTCTGTACATCATGTAGAAATTCGCTGTGACTTGGAGTCTGGGGTAAGTAACATTGAACAATCGGGGCCGAGCGCCAACTTCTTCGCTTGAGATTACCGGGCGGGTCCACTTGCTGGAGCCTTGGCAGTGGGAGCCCTTAATGAGCACCTCAACAACTGCCTAATCATCGCCCCAGTTTCCTAAAATGACATAAGGTATTTCTGGTACCCTGCTAGCGTCTGTGCCGCAGCCAATCATGCTGTAGCTGATCCCATCTCGCTTCGTACCTTCATCGTCGTCGCCCGTTGAGGTAGCGCCGTGCTGGAAGCGACGTGGGCTCAAAATGAAGCTCCAGATCGCAATCCTCGCCTTCAACCACCTCGCGGAGCTCATCATTGTTACGACGCCGTGGCACGTAATCTAATACGCGCCGCCGTGGCAGAGGAGGTGCGCGTTGGAGCTCAGAATCAGCACCCAAAGCGGCTTCGCGATCTTTTCGGCGTTCTCATGGGAAGACAAGCAACTAATAGACTTGTCAGATCCATCACCCTGCGATGGGGGCGCCGAAGGACGTCGCGATGGGCTGCGTAACGCGCCAAGCTGAGCACTCGGTGGCTGCGATGATGAAGATGACGGAGAGCTCATTCTGAACTTGATAAAGCGATGAGAAGTAAAAAGTATAGCTTCAAGAAATGTTGACATGCATTCGAAAGCTGTGGTAAAATAAAATAAAAAAGTGTTGTTGACGCGACGCGCCGCGTGATGGGGTCCTTACCTCCAAGGCAAGCGCTAGATAGAGTATGTACCGCGCTAGCAGGGTGCTATTGTTTTAGGAAACTGGGGTGGTGATTAAGCAGTTGCTGAGGTGCTCATTAAGGTCTCCCCAGGAAGTGGGCCACATCATCCAATTGCAATGCAAATGCAAGGCGCTGCTGTCCCCCACGCGCTTATCCCGATTGAGCACGCCGAAAGAGTCAAGTCAGCCGCAGACATGTCAGCCGTTGAGCGTGAAATAATACCGTCGCTGATTCCCAGGTAGGTGACGCATCATCTTTCTCTCATAAATCTGTTTCTTGTTTCCACGCCTTTTCGTTGACATTCGCTTGAAGCAAGTCGCTCCGCGCACAGTTGTTTGACAGAAATTGACGAGGCCAAAGGGATTGAATGCGAGTTGAAGCGGGCCACGTGTTTATCCTGCGGCTCTTCACATCGGCTTCGCGGCCTGACACGCATCTCCTCCGGACGGCTTCGGCCTGGAACTCTAGTTGTCTTTCTATATCTTCTGTTCTTTTCTTCGTCTATTCGTTGGAGCTGCTAGCAATTGAATGGGACTATTGGAGCTTCGGACAAAGATTGGATCGCCTGGCATCTTCTCTCACGAAATCGACTTGGAGTGAAGTGAACAAGCTGGGGCATCTCAAGTTCTTGATTTACTTGGTAAGTTGGCTGTGAGAATGATGAAAGCCGTCGCACCTAAACTTACACTCTTGAAGGCCTGTCTTCAGCTTCTTTACCACGGACAGTGGCTTTTTCGACAGTTGGAACCCCAACCTGGACCACCGACTTGACAAGCGCACCTTCGGCTTCCATCTCACAATGGCCGCCGCTTCTGAGTTCACTTCTTCTATTGCCCGCGGCTTCTCTGTCTACCAACCAACGCTAGGTGCCCCATTGCAATTCTTGCCTCCTCTTGGCTCGCGAGAGCTCGATGACATGATCAATGCCTTCCTTCCCGGCCCTTCTTCCGCCGGTGAGAAGCGCGCAACTGTCACTCTTGACTTCTTTGAGTACGCTCACTTGACGGGGCAGGCTTTCAAGTTCTATCCTGTCCAGTCTGTGTCTTCTGCCCCAAATTCCCCTATGAGCGCCAGTTCATCCGTGGACTCAATTAACTCCTCTTACAACGTTTCTCCTCTCACACCCTCCTGGGACTGGAGTGCCACCTCTGTTCCGTCAATAGCTTCATCTTCATCTTTCCGCGTCTCGTCGCAACACCGTGGAAAGCCAAAGGCATATGAAATCAGCTTCAACGTGGCATCTCTTCCAGGCATGAAGATTCTGACCAAAGACGGAGTGGACGTAACCAACATTGCCTCGCGAGGCTCCAAGACCAAGGAACAGCGCGACCATGCTCATCTCATGAGAATCATCAAGGCTTGCGACAGCTGTCGACGCAAGAAGATTCGCTGTGACCCCAGCCATAAGAAGCGTGAAGCCTCTCAAGACGCGACTCAAAGCACACCTAAGCCCGCCAAGAAGGCGAAGACAGTGCCTTCAGAAGCGCCTCCGCCTTCGTCTTCGTCTTCGTCTTCTTCGTTGCCAGTCAATACCGCCAATCCAAGTGTGCCATTCTCTGCGTTACCGTCATTTGATTTGGACTCAAGCTCCCCATTGACCGGGGCTGAGGATGCCTATGTTGACGCGTTCGCCTTTGATCCATTTGAGGAATTCGTCCAGTTCCCCACCATGGACACCCCCGATTTTGAACTCCTGCTAGATACCTGCGACTTTACCTCATCACAATTTGCTCCCTCATTTCCTGTGCCGTCATTGGCGAAATCGGTCATGCCGTCTTCTCAGGAATCTACGGTGCTTGCGGACTCGGATTTGCAAGCAAGGCTTCCTGATTTCCCCTTTATGGACAGCTCTACATCTCTGGTCGATTACACCGACTTTCACCTGTACTCACCGTCCGAGTTTTCAGAGGATGAGCACATGCTGTCAATATGCGCGAGGAGCAGAGGTCTGTCTGAAAAGAATGAGGCGTCAGTTTCACAATGCCCGCCGCCGTCTTGTGCCATCGCGACAAATGGCGTGACGATGGAGCAGAGTAACACTGGACTATCACCTGATGTGCCCTTCTTCGATCCCGCGAGCGACTCTAGGGGACAGTTTGTGTCATACGTGAACACAATGGCGGCGCCTCAGTTCGTACCGGATCGTCAGTTGACCACAAGTCATTCACCGGATGGCACCATCGTGCCCGAAGACATTGTTACGAGGGACTTGACCCTAGCAGATGTACGTGCACCATATATCCTGTTGCTTTTTCTATGAGAACTGACTTCTCGACAGATATCTGTTAGTCTTGAGCCAGTTTCGTTGCCCCCAGTTCTCCCGGGAGTATCAGTCAATCGACCTGGTGCAGCCATAGCACCGACCACAGTCAGGAGCAGTAGTTTACGCACCGTTGCTGGTATACAGACGCCTTTGCTACAGGACAAAGCTTTAGAAAAGGTGCTACCGACCCTGTATGCCCAACAAGCCGAACGAGCTCGGCCTGGTGATCGAACAGACGAACCCACAACGTCTGTGAAGAGTAGCGCAGGGCTGCCTGTCGCAAGGAGTCCATACGGTGTAGAGGGACCGTATGTTGACTTGGGCTTCACTACACCTGTCATTACCAATTTGACCTACATGGTATGTAACCTTGCCGCCCTGATTTCCCTACTGCTCAGTCAGCTAACAATCAAGAAGCGGCCAACATTGTCACAGCATTATGCAGTCGACAGATCAGAATTGCCTGGCTTTGAAGTTGGTCTATCGAGCGTGTACCGCGGCCTCGTGTCTTCCCCCGAAAACGATAATCAACGGGCGCTTGACAAGTGTCGGTCTGTGGCAGACGCGACTCTGCCACTATCGTCTACGAACCGCGTCTTGATGAGTTCAAGATGCGGTGATTTCTTAACCACATCATTAGACCAGACTTGCTCGACCATCGTCGCCCGTTCTGTCTCTCAAGGCTTCCAAAGCCTTTCTGGTGATGCTCAAAAGGTGGCATCTTCGCGTGTCCAGGGCGACCGCAATCGGCCTCCTACTCTGTGTACTTTGCCCACCTCGGGTCCTCAAGTCTTCCGAGATCTCGCAGTCGGCGTGGCGAGAGATTCGAATTCTTTCACAACACCTGTATCGCCAGTACCACCAGCATTTCCAACGGGAGCTGCAGGAGGCGCTACGGAAGTTACGAGTACCGACGTACATGCTGGCTCATCTGGTGGCCGTGGCAGTGGCGCAAGCACACGGGCCGGTAAAACCGATGCCCGAAACAATATTTTGCACAGTCTGGAGTCATGCGCTCTCCTCCCGCATGCAGCTTCTACTGACCTGGAGTCATGCGCTATTCCCACGCATGCCGCTCATACTATTTTGAACCTATGCGCTCTTCCCCCGCATTTAGCTCCTACTGTGTTGAGCAACGACCCCTCACCAGCCATCTCGACATCAACCACCGCGGGTAGTATCTCTCGTGAAACAGCAGGTCTACTCGCAACTATCCTGTCTGCGGTATACAATGGATTCATCTGTGCTCTCATGGACACCTTTGCGGCTGCCAGCCCCAAACTCGAAGCCAGACCTAACAGGTCCGCAACCATGAAGACTAAGGAGCGGCTACAACTATGGGACAAACCTTGCCGGGAACTCTCGCGACGAGGCGTGCCGTCTCGACAATGGCTGATGGCCGCCTCGGTCATTTTCTGTGCCCGGAAGACGGTTTCAATCATGGGGTGAATCGTTTTGAACTTAACGGGCTTCACCAAATGTGATCCGCGGTTTGAACTCAAAAGTGGAAGTGTGTTTGAGCAAGCATACTGTCTTCAATGCAGTTTAGATGTCAACACCCTGCTTTTCTGTGGCGTGACCCTTTATAGAAAATTTCATGGCTGTTTTATGATCTAGCAATTGTAGCATGCATTTAATGGCGATGCAGTAGCGCAAAATGTGAATTGTGTTACTACCACTCGCCAATTTTGTTTATACTTTTGACGCTGCGCATTCCTTGAAATTGAGTGTGCAAAACTACAGTGACATACTTGCTCGCTCGGTGTCGCTTCAGGTCACTGACAGGGGGCTGTCATGAGGAAGGAGTACATAGATCCTGCCGCAGAATTGGCATGACGATGGAAGTTATCGCAGGGTATATAGAGGTAACTATATAAGAGGAACATACAAGCACAAACCAGTGGCCAGACGGCTGCGCCCACTCTTTTGTGCAACAGAAGAGCTACCTGCAGTTTCATGGGATTTCATGTGAGCAAGTGGGTCATCATGTGACACGTGCAGCGCATTTTCTCACTGAGCGCCTTGAGTCTTGACTCCTCGATCAGAGACACCTCTCAGAGTGCCAACCACTTACAGCGTCTCGGGTACGAATTCTGGCCTTGTTGTGAGAATTAGTTGCTACCGGGCTGGAACAAGACAAGAAGTTATTTACTTGTCGTCATCAAGCGGGTTGTTGGCAAACGATTTGTGACAGCCAAGGGACAGGGATCGAGAGAACCGTGTAACTGAGTGACTTGTCGCGTCGCACCGGAAGCTCTCACATCAAACGGGGTGGCTTATTTGTCAAAGCTTCTGCCTTGAGCTGGGAATCTGGTAGAAATGGACTAATCAAGGATAAAAGGAAAAGAAATCGGCTTCCTGCGATCCACAGCCCTGGGCCTAGGGGCGAGGCCCAACTGGTCGATTTGCGTGTCGGCGCGGATCGAGAAAAACGGTGAATCAACATCAAGATCATCGAATGTCGAACACTGACCATCCATCAAACGGTGATCCTTGCAGCGCACCTTGCACATTCGGCGAGGCACCCACAGGTCAAAGACGGTCCATGTGTCTTGTCCCATCTTAAAAGAAGAGAGAAGCCGCAGAGTGTACCTGGATGCGGTTGCTTCAATCTCTTGGGCTGGCGCCTGCCCAAAATGCCATTCTCCATCTCTTTTGCCGCCCGTCGACAGCTGACACGCAACTGAACGGCTCAAAGCAGCCGCCAACGACTCCACCGCCAACAACAAATGCCGAAGCAAAAGCGACTTCAGACGCATCTGCTTCAGATTCTCTAGCCTCGTCACCATCCAGAAAAACAGAGGGGATCGAGTGCGGTGAGAAAACCGATAACATGCCCGAAATGGCTTTGGCGGTCAATCACTACGCTGATGTCCTTGCGGACAAGGAGAATCGGCCGCCTCCTGAAGATGGTGGATTGGAAGACTTGACGCCGTCGCTGAACAAACTGAGCCTTGGTGAACGGGCCACACTGACGGATGAAAAGGCATTAAGTCCCGAGGAAGTGGAAGTGGTGGAAGAGGATCCCGCAGTTTTGGCAGAGCGAGCACATCATATGCGATTTATTGGCGAGGCACTTGATATGGTAAGCATTGAATATTCTTCTGTTGTTATATCGGGCGTGTGTGTAATTGTGAATTGCTCCGGAAGACACCTTGTCTCGTCTGGCTAACCTGCAACTACTAGGCTCGTCTCGCCTTGCGAACAAACGAAACACCAGTGGGTTGCGTTCTTGTGCACAATGGCACCATCATTGCCAAGGGGATGAATGCGACAAATGTGACTCGGAACGGGACAAGACATGCCGAATTCATGGCCGTGTCTGCCCTCTTGTCGTACCCGCCCAAGGACGGACCTCGAACCACGTCACTAAAGCCCAAGAGACCCCCACGTGTTGTTGAAGACGCAAATGAGACGGTGTGGGTCGACGCGAGACCCCCTGACGAGGGCAATGAAGATGGAAGGATGGGCCATCTGTATCCGTACGGCCAGAAGTTCCATCCTGATGCTAGAGTCAGTCGGGAGATTCTCCGGGAATGCATCCTTTATGTCACGGTCGAGCCCTGCGTCATGTGTGCGTCGTTGCTTCGACAGCTTGGCATCAAGAAGGTATATTTTGGCGCAGTCAATGACAAATTCGGCGGCACTGGAGGAGTCTTTAGCATTCACGCCAATTCACTGCCTATCCGTGAGGATGGAACAACGGCCAGCGCACACCCAACGCCTCGTCCGTCGCAACTTCCGGACGGCAGTGGGACGTTGGGCACATCTTACCCGCCCGGAGGAGGCGATGGCGGAAACGTCGAGGCAGGGTATGAGATTGAGGGAGGGTGGGGGCGAGACGAGGCCGTGGGACTCTTGAGGCGCTTCTACGTGCAAGAGAACGGGCGAGGTATGTCTTTTCGATGTTGGAGGTCTCCGTTGTGGTGAAGGAAAGTGATCAAGTTGCTGACTCCCTCAATAGCGCCCGTACCTCGAAAGAAGGAGGGAAGAGCGGCACGGTTAGCGGCTATGATGGAGAACGAAGATGGCACGCCTATCGTGCAAGCCGGTGAAGGGGCGCAGGAAGTTGCGGAGGTGCCAATTGACCAAGCCAAAGACAGCATGAAGTCAGGGAGGAGCGAGAACGTGGTAAAGCTGGCCTCCAAGGAGCAGCGCGATGTAGCCGAATCAGTCGTGTAAAGCGCCACCTGAGATGGGAATTTTGTTGGGTTTGCCATGCTATCGAGGAGCAAGGCTGCGTTGCAGGACTTTTTACTCAATGCATCAGGGAAGATATCATATAGACAGGAACGAGGGTCTGGCATCTGGCCAGTCTGAACTAGGCTAGAAAGATGATGGTGTTTGACATTGTACAGTTGGAAACTCGCGCCGTGTTCGAAAAAAAAAAAAAAAAAAAAAAAAA
>SRPQ01000322.1:0-24806 GCA_018360075.1 Claviceps cyperi
TGCAGGGTAGGTGCTTCCGCCCGGTGCCCGGCTGGGCTGGCTTGCTGCAGGGTAGGAGGCAAGCTCCAGGGTAGGCGGCTTTTTAGAAGTCATCTGCGACCAATGAGCTTCCGTACAGAGTTTGGAAAGCTTGGAAAGTTTTCAATCGATAAGAATCCTACCTAGGTCAAGCCGCGTTGTGCCATTCCGACAAAGCTTCCTCAATTCCCGTTAACTATCCGATTTCAACTACACTACCGTCTTTACTGCTTTCTGTCTCATTGGTACCGTTCCCTCTTCCGCTTTGCACTACATACAGCCCGATCTTTCTTTAAAGCATTACGACACTGGGCACTCTACGGTTCTTTTTGAGGCTCATACTGTCGCGCCGCATCATGAAGGCCGTGTACATACCAGCAAATTTGGTGTCTTCTGGGATGGCTATGCAAAATCCTAGAGGGAAAAGGAGCAGACCAGTCATTGACGGCTTGCAGCTAATGAGCTCGCAAACGCTCCACTATACGCGGGTGCGTGCAGCTGGGCACATGTTGTGTGACGATTCAATTCAGCAAACAAGTAATTATCTGACTGACCGATACATAGATATAGGTAGATAGCCCAATCCCTCATTTCCCGGTTTCCATTTCTTTCCTGCCACCGATGTAAAAAGTGACATTTTCAATTTTCGGTGTCGATATTTTTACTCTTCTCACTTTTTGTTCGTTACATCTCTCAGGACCAACGCGACTTCACAAGCGAAGCAGGAAAGCTCCTTGAATATGGCGTTTAGCCGGCAAGATGATGATGATATGCAACTCCGTTGTCTGTCTTTGATCAAGGTTGACATTGTTGGTGACTTTGTGGGAAAGGAGTTGTTTGCCATTCATGGTGACTCTTTGCTACTCCATTGCATCAGGAAAGCTAAAGTGGACATTGAAAGTACGTTGACTTAACATTTGCACAGGAGGAGGGAGAACATTTTGATAGGAAGTGCTAACGGACATTGATATTCAGTTGGATTTCAACTACTTCACGCTGTTTTCGCTGTAGAAGCTTTCATAGAGACACTGAACAAGCGAGGATGCAATTTCAATATTGTCTGGTTTTCTGACCACAAGAAACTTTGCATGCCTGAGGATGTTTCTCCCACGGCAAAGTGGAACTACTGCCTCACTCGAGCAATTATTGTCAAGCACTTGGAAAGACAGAACAGTGACTGTGCAGCAGGAAGCACTTTCAGCGTTTCCATGCACAGTAGTTCATTCCAAAGATACTTGGACGAAAATGCCATTTACTTTTTTTTGAGTCTCAGCGGTCAAGACGACGAAGACTTGTCACATAACGGTGTCCAATATACGCAGTGGCTCCGATGGCTAAGCTCAAAGGGATACAGCATTGCGGCTCTTGACAGTCTTGAAATTTCTAGCTCCAAGGTTAGTCACTTTTTGCTTCAATGTGTTGACTATTTTAAAATATTAGAGACTGAACGAAAATGATTAGGTCTATGCACGGGTACGATCACCGGCAATGATGAAAGAAGCTATCGAATTGCCCGAAGTACAACAAATTCCGAGATCAAAATCAGTCAATAAATTGGAGTCCAGCTGCGATTTGCTGTTGTTTGACTCCTCTCCATGGGGAGACGGACTACCATGCTCCGAACGGGATCGCGTCTCTCTCGTGGGACTCACCAACACACTACTGCTAGACGATAGACAGCACATGAAACACTGTGTTGTAGCATATATTATTCATCTTTCGCTCCTGAGGCACCTGGACCTATCTCAGAGATCGTGTACAGAGATCACTCTTCCTGCGCTTGAGCAGAAGAGCATGGACGAATTTCTTAGTTCTTTCAACAATATTTGCACTTCATTTGTCGAAAATATGATACCTTCACGAAACTGGGATCTTTTTGATCTTGTTGATGGTCGAATCCTACGGCAAATATACGTAAAGTTGGCGAACCTATCGCTTCCAAAACTCATCATTGATGAGGTCCTTCGGTATGCAAATGTCCTTCGCCAGTCAACACAAGTTGATCTGTCTCGATCCATACCGCAGTATGACATGGCGAGGACGTCGAATCCCGCGTCTGCTCCCATCGACAATAGCACGTCTTGTTCAGTCTTAGAGTTCAAGCACCCTGTCCTGAACGCGTTTCTATCAGAAATGAGTCTCTCTACCCAGCGATCGATCACTTCGAAATCCACGTGGAAGATTTTTCAAGAGCTCTCGCATTGGCATAATGCGCGCATATATATCGATAAAAGGCAGATACCAAAGCAGAAGACCTTCTTGGCTATGAAGCGACACCAGAGACTCATGAATAACATCTTGTCATACTCCGCGAGCCTGACAAATGCCTCCGGGAAAACGATCAATCCAGAGACGATAGTCTCGGAGATTCAAATAAAGCCTCCGTCTCAGAAAAGCAACAAAGTCAATCGGAGCGTTGATGGCAAAGCACCAAAACTGCCGACGTCGCATGAGCCCAAGCACAAAAAGCCTGCCGCATCCGGGGGTCGCCAGGCTGCAATGAAGGAAGCAAACTTGATCCAAGCACGTAAGTCAAACGAACTTTTGAAAAAGGCGCTGAGCTACTGGGACAGACTTTGTGGTCAGTTCGAATATGAAACGGACCTGGACAGCCGCTATCGCAAAATTGTCAAATATCTTGCCAAGTTAGTTGATCAGGACATGAGCGTTATAAGAGCCGAGGCTTCTCTCTATCTTTGTAACTGTCTGGCTCTGATCATTCATAATGCAAGGAAAAAGAGCAAGAAGATTGATGGTAAGCACAAGGTAAAGGCAAGCTATTGATAAAACAGTCACTCTAATTCAGTGTACTTAGAAATGGGCCTGATGGCCATCATCTGGTCTAAACTTCTCGACATTAATTCCCTGCCGCTGTCAAATGAAGGAGCAGATTTATTTAAGCTATTCGCTGCGGCAGTCAAGTTCCCTGCCTCAGTGGCACCCGATGCGTCTCTCAAAGGACGAAAACTTCCCTTCCGCCACATCATGGGCATTCTCGGGAATAAGTTATCTATCACGCTCAACTCTCTCCATTTCCAGCTTCTACACTGTGGGCCATACCTCGAGAGAGGGTTTGACTCAGCGCCCGACCCTCGAGTTCTGTTCAGTCCAGATGCTTGGCAACGGAAGGTTCTGGATGCTATTGATGCCAATCAGAGCTTGTTCGTCGTTGCTCCTACTTCGGCGGGTAAAACTTTTCTCTCTTTCTATGCAATGAAGAAGGTCTTGCAGTCCAATGACGACGATGTTCTAGTCTATGTCGCCCCAACCAAGGCTCTTGTGAATCAGATTGCTGCAGAGGTTCAAGCTCGATTCTCGAAGTCCTACAAGAATGCCGGTTCGTCAGTGTGGGCTATCCACACTCGAGATTACAGAATCAATAGCCCCAAAGGATGCCAAATTCTTATCACTGTTCCTCACATATTGCAAATTCTGCTGTTGAATCCGTCGAACTCGAGCGAGTCAAAGGCCTGGAGCTTGAGGATCAAAAGAATCATATTCGACGAAGTCCATTGCATAGGACAAGCGGATGATGGTGTCATATGGGAGCAGCTATTGCTTATCGCCCCCTGCCCAATCATCGCTTTGTCTGCAACGGTTGGTAATCCAGAAGACTTCAGGGCCTGGTTGGAGACTTCAGAAAAAACAAAAGGGCATGAGTTGACAATGATCGCACATTCCTCTCGCTATTCTGACTTGCGAAAATTTGTTTACCATCTACCGACCGAGCAGAATTTCCAAGGCCTGAAGTCTGCTGAAGGCATACATATCCCAGGACTCGACGAGGGACAGCATGCTGCGTTGAGTTTTTCGCACGTTCATCCTGTGGCCACACTGGTCAATCGGTAAAGCCACACCATTCTCAGACTTGATTCGCCATTTTAATGTCATACTGATTCGCTGTGCTAGCAACCGTGGAAAACTGAATGACATCAACCTCGAGCCAAGAGACTGCCTCGTTCTGTGGAAGTACATGTCGAAGCACCAAACCAAAGACTTTTGCATCAGCGACAACTTGAACCCTGAGCATTCCTTTCCTGGTATTATCAAGAAGTCTGATGTCACGAAATGGGAAAAAGCATTGAAGCGAGCCATGGAGCGGTGGATCGAAGCCGCCGACTCACCATTTCCATCGCTACGAGCTGATTTACAGTCACTCACTGTTCAAAGTGCGCCCTTCAATAGCAAGACACCAAAAGAGCCGATGTCGGTCAAAAGCGTCGACCCAGAGATGGAGGCGTCGGATCTGCGCAGCGCAGCATTGCCTCTCTTGACGGATCTTCATCGCCAGGAGTCTCTTCCAGCCATACTTTTCAACTATGACCGAACATATTGCGAGCGTATCCTGTGCTTCATCAACGACCAGCTCAAAGTTGCCGAAGATAAGTGGAAAGCTGACAGTCCAGCGTGGAAGAGAAAGATTGCAAAGTTTGAAGAGTGGAAGAGATCGGGCGTCAAAAGCAAGCAGAAGGTCAATCGTACAGGCCCAAATCAGCGTCGCCAAGATGAGAGCGAACACTCTAAGTTGGATTCGATGCAAGACGAGGCTGATAGAGACATAAGTCGATGGGAAAGTTTTGATCCAGAGGCACCACTAGAGATGTTCTCTTTCGCAGACAGGACGAAAATGCTTGACTCAGAATTCGAGATTCAGATTGAGCGGCTGAAGTGGTTGAACCTAAAGCCGGAAATACTCGAGGCTCTGCGTCGCGGTCTGGGGGTGCACCACGCGGGCATGAACAGGGAGTACCGTCAAATGTTTGTCTCCTATTTGTTTCACCACCAGTGTTCTACTTCCGCTTCTCGACTGTGCAGCTAATTTGTCCTTGCAGCGTTGAGATGCTTTTTCGAAAAGGCTACTTACGAGTCGTCATCGCGACAGGCACGTTGGCTCTAGGCATCAACATGCCTTGCAAGAGTGTCGTATTTTTCGGAGACTCCGTATTCCTTACGGCGTTAAATTACAATCAATGCGCCGGGAGGGCTGGCCGCCGCGGGTTCGATGTACTCGGAAACGTTGTGTTTGTGGGATTGCGTCCTGAAAGGGTGTTTGAAATTATGTCGTCGAGGCTGCCCGATCTTCGCGGCCAGTTTCCCCTATCGACGACCCTTATTTTGCGTCTCATGGGCCTCCTCCACCACACAAATAATTCACCCTACGCGGTGAGAATCTTGAAATCGATACAGGTACAAAGCCGTCTATTCCTGGGAGGCCCCTCGGACCAAATGAGCATCAAACATCACGTGCGATTTTCAATCGAGTATCTGCGAAGACAAGATCTGTTATCTGAACATGGCGCTCCTCTGAATTTTGCAGGCTTGGTAGGACATCTCTACTTTACCGAAAACGCCGTCTTTGCTTTCCATTCCTTGCTGAGGGGCGGATACTTTCACAGGATCTGCAGGAACATCAATCGCACAAAATACGGGGTGTCGCAGCAGCTCATGCTCATTCTCTCTCACTTATTCGGCCGCATACCTCTGCGAATGGCTGATGCCAAGGCCATAACGCACAAAGAAAATCGATCCCCATCCATTGTCGTGCTGCCCGCGCTTCCTAAGGCAGCAAAAGATATATTGACGGAGCATAACAAGGAGACACTCCATATATTCAGAAATTATGTTGGATCATTTGTCGAGCAACATCTCTCTGATCAGCCTGACAATCAGCTTCCATTCACAAACTGCGCAATACTGAAGAAAACCGGGGTCGACACTCTCGAAGCATCGTCGTTCCTGGACCTTGCCCCTCCGACAAAGCTCCGCTCGGCATTCGCTGCACTATCCGGATTCACTGATGAGTTCGAGTCGATCCACGACCTGTGCACAACGGTTCGTGCTGGAGTCTTTCTCGAGGAATCTGCAGTACCGTATATTCCTTTATATCCGAATGACGATGCAAACATGCACTGGAACGCCTATCTTTATGACTTTTTCAAGCATGGAAGTTTGGAGGCGCTGGTGCGATATAACGGCATCAAGTCAGGCGATGTTTGGTTTTGCTTGAAGGATTTCTCGTTAGTCTTGGCCGCAATTGTAACAACACTGCAAAACTCTCACGGCAGTGCAGTTCAACAGCAAAGTACTGGACCGCCAAAGCTAGACGATCTGGAAGAATCATGGGATTCCGAGATGAAACCCGAGATAATATCTCAGGACGAGAACACGTCAAGGGCGCAAGACAATGGAGGCGGCGGACCCGTTGATGCATTGACGGAACTGGTGACGGAAGAAGAAGGAAAAGAGGCAGAGAAACATGACGCCGAGGAGAGCTTGGCAAATGTTTTGCTCGCATTTATGGAGTTGCAGTCGCAATTCAACGAAGCGTTCTATAAAGTCGGGGCATAGTTGTCGACTTCGAACGCGTTTCGGTTGCTGATGAAAGTAGGTAGACGCTCGAGTGATTGAGTGATCAAGTGTTTTCCCGTATGCTGTCTTATTAAACGCGCATGTTTCGAAGACTAAATGCTAAACCTTTCTATTTACTAAATAGAAAGGTTGTGTAATACCATTTCACGTCGGATGCTGTGGCGCGACACACTAGTTAGTAATTCTGTCTCGAACCGCACATGCCAGCTTTCATCCCTCCGTTGCCGCCAGCTGGACAAGGTTGGATATGATCAGTTGGAACTTGGAAGATATTATGCCAGTGCGCTTGTTGGTTTGTTAGTAAAGCTGAACTAATTTGTGACGATTCCTGAAAAGATGAGGAAGTAAAGCTAGGTTGTTGTTGTTGTTGTTGTTGTTGTTGTTGTTGTTGTTGTTGTTGTTGTTGTTGTTGAGTTGTTGTTGAGTATTTTACGCCACTACGTCCCAGTTTTGGGCATACTAGGGCGTGCAGGGCTAATCCCGCGTTCTTCTAAATACAAGCCAATTTTCCCCAAAGAATATCCTACGTCTCGGTTGGCAGTTGCCAACGGCAGTTGTTTTCGGTGTGGGTTCAGGCGTCAGCGCCTTCCACCACGTGTGCTCGCGTGGGCATAAGTTGTGTCGTTCAAAGCGGAATTTTGCCATAGGCGTGACTCCGCTACCAGAATTTCAAGAAGGTCTAGGTGACCAGAATGAGAGTTGGAAGTAAAGCTAGGCTTTACAATTATGCCAGGGGTTTGTGAGGGCGGAGGAGGAAAACTTCGAAAAGTGTGGATACGCTCTCGGTCAGACCTGAAATGCGGTAATGATCGGTGGTTTGATGGGCCGGAGGAAAGTTTACAGGCTTCCCAGGTGTCAATACGGAGCAGAGTAGGTGGTACCAGCCGGAAAGCACCTTGCCAGAACTGTTCGGTCCTTGCTTGCTCCGCTTTCAATCTCCCCGCAGTTCTGTTATTTGTCATCGCTCTCTCACATTTTTCTTGTGAGATGTTGTTGCTATCTCTTGCTGTTCTTCAGTTACATTCCGTTTTGTTGGTTCCTAGGCATCTGGAGATATCGCATGAGACATCCGAAGTTCAACAATCAGAGGCCAGTTCGGGCATTTGGTTAGAAGGGTTGAGGGAGCCCACTGAGGATAGGAAAGAAGGAGGAGAAAAAGGTAGTTGGGTTTTGTCGTGTTTGGAGGACGTAGTTCCTGTCGTGAGGATAGTGAGTGAGCATCGTTCTATCTTCCCATTTAGTCTGGTAGATTTTGTCATATCTATCAGCCATTCTTCTCTTGTCCTCTCTCAGTCAGTTGAGATTCTATTCTTCGTCTTTCTGGACACTCGTTCGAGCTTTTGTCCGGGTTTCCACTTTTTCGGCCTTCCGACATCTCATATTTTCTCCAGCTGGGAATCGCCCGCCGGTAGAGTAGATGGTAAAAAAACAACAAACATCGACGCGTTCACACTTTCAACATTGCAACATCGTCCCCTTTTCCAATTCTTCGCTGTTCCCCGTCATAAACCTTTCACTCGATTAACCCGAACACTTTGTCCTCTTCCCATCTCCTTCTGAGGTCTATAATGGAGTCTCGCCCCAACGCAGTAGTGTTCTTTTGCAGAGCCTTCGAATTGATTTTCTTGTGATCTTCGTCGGTTTGCCACGCGCCTTTGTGGGATTTATCGCAGCGCCGTTGAACTATGTGAGAGATTGGTAGATTCTTCTTTTTGCAGGTCGTTGCGTGAATCTGTCGCTCCACTATTTTTCCTGACGACGTATCGATTTTACTCGGGCGAGGCCTCAGAGCGACTCACATGACACCTACCCTATATCGAGACGCTATAAAACAAAATTATGGTACGGCACGGCACATACATGGTCGTGATAGAGATCGAATTTATAAATTATTACTGTTGGAATCGTAAGGTTAACTACTCCAATCTCATTGCATGCATAAAGAAACAGGTGCGTAACGCACACAAACACAAAGGCGTATATTCTCTCATGGGTTGATTGTTCTCTTTTCTTTTTCCATGTACAAAAGGGGCGGGAGCCACCTTTATGTTGTTGTGCTCGCTGTGTGGGCTTGTGCCCGACAAGCGAGGCACGTACACCAATGAACGTGTACAACCTCTGTCCTGCGATTCCAACAATTACTTATTGTTTTACGCCAACCTACGACATTCACACCATGCAGCGCGAATCAGTTGAGTTCGAATTCATGTCGAGGTAGGTATGTACTTCATTCGATGCATTGGAGAACGTTGCAGTTCAGGGTCATGCGGAATCAGAAAACGCTTCGCTCATCAAGATTGGGGCATCTCACCTCGTGGGCGAGGGCGCTCATCCAAGCTTTCAAAACATAATACGCGACGTCTTCAAACAGATATAAATAGGAAATCTATTGAGGAATAAGCCATGCTCGTGCTGGCAGCCGCATCACGTGACGGCCGCACCAGCACCCTATGTACATAATATTCCCATGTTCCCACAACTTGGGAAACTTAGCTCTTTAGTCAAAACGAAAGTTCCATTTTGCCCCCAATTTGCTCAATATACATATTCATTTTATCTACTATGTCATTCAAGATGCAATGCACGACGTGGTTGCGGCAAGCACAACTTACAGACAGCTTTCCCACGGTCTCATAGGTACTCGCGACAGTCCGATCTATCAATGGAAGTATGTCAAGTTGTATGGTGGGGTACACACGTCTTCTTTTGAGGAAAAGGTGCGCGCGCAACATGTAGACTTCACAGTCAGAAGAAGTGCCTTTGAAGTACAGTTACAGATGATTTCGTCAATAGAATACTTCCTCCCAATCGGGCTAAGCTTTGAGGCAGGTTCTCAAATTCTTGAGGCGTATTCTCATGTACTCGGAGACTTTTGAATCCTGATGACGGGAAAGGAGCCTGCTGCCTGATCCTTTGCAACCGGAGAATTGAAAAGCGGAGCTATGGGCAAGTACCTAGGTACCTGTGCATGTACCTTACAGCGGCAAGGCATGAACTAAAAATACATGTATACTTAGTACTGCTCTGGATGTATGTACTCTATACTCCGTACACACTGGAAGACCTTCGCTGGGCCTGCGGTATAGGTACTACCTGTCCATGTACATAACTCTGAACTCTGCCGGGTGTCCCTATTCTTCGCCGTAACTTTTTATGCCGTAAGATCGATGCCAATCAAAAAGGGGAACATTTCTGAACTCAGCTAGCAGCTCGGTTGCACACCCATTCCTTCGGATAACGTCACGAAGTTCTGCGATCTGTATCTACGCACACTCAACACCACGTTGGGGATTGTGACAGTAACAGAAACACACAGACACAAAACAACACACAATTTTTTTTAAAAAAAAAACTCCATGCTGTGCCTTAGATTAATTGCCTATTGCAGACTTGCGTCCCCGTACGACTGCCGTTGTTCAGCAACATCTTGTTCTGTTTCATTCCAAACAGCACGAATGACGCGATGATTGAGTACTAAGTTTTCGACGAACAGTTTTTTCGTAGATTGAGATGGTACCTATTTGAGAGCCACGATCACAACGAATCCTGACGTACGTTGCGGAGAGGTGCCCGTCAATCATGCGATAATTGCTCAAGGCGTCCTTGACAAAAGGGTATTCCTTTCTAAGGGCCCATTGCTGTAGGAAGGCAATAAGCTCGTCAAAAGTATCAAACTGCACAGAGGTCCATCATACTCGTCAAGGGCTGTGCCGTGGGGGACAATGAGCGTGTTCGCGTGAAGCTCAGAGGAGGGATTGAAAGACATGATGATGATGAAGTTGAAGTTGAGGAATTACTTTGATGAGAATTCAATCGTTACTGATGACTTTGACGGCAAGTTGATGTTGATGAATGTTTGGCTTGTAGTGAGAAATTCTGCTCGACCGCGTCGTGACCGCGTCGAGAGCGAAGTACGCGAGAGGGTGTGGCATGGGGGGTGGCCATATCGAAAGCTCCACTCCTACGGCATGAAAAGTTACGGCGAAGAATAGAGATACCAGCTCTAACTCCCATAAGTACATACTCTGTATAGGCACATGCGATAATCAGGTCATTCTCCTATTCTCCTGGAAATGCCCCGGTCGCCTATTTTGCGGCTGTGCCTTTGTTCTTGGTCGAGCGTGGCGTACCCCTTGCGCTACAATGGCTGCAGCCATCATGATTGTTCATTGTTCCAAGTTCTTAGTGTTGCGCCATAGTTGCCGTCGGAGGCGGAGCGCTGGCGCCTCCCCGTTTCTTTACAGCGTTCTTTCAAGTGACAAGAAATCTTGGCTCGTGTTTGCTTCATACCGATCTCTTATTTCTGTGCACGGGGTGCAACCCCCAGACCCGAGTCACCATGCGGTCTTTCGCCTTCTTTGACTTCTACAAGACCATTGGCCCCCCATACAAAACGTGGCTTTGCAAAGGCGCCATCGGCGTTTTCAGCGTTCTGAAACGACAAGAACTTGACGGCCTTGTCTGATCAGTGATGGCAGACCGCGTGAGACACCTACTTCGGTGAAGTTCGGTCGGTCAAACAAGGAAAGAAAACGTCGCCATGCCTGGTTCTTCCTATCCGACCGACATACCGCTTCGCGACGGGTTCATTTTCGTCACATCAACCCAGTTTCTCCTTCTCGATCAAATCGCACCATTCCATCCCCTCTACGTCCGTTCACTCGCCTGCGATTTTGCGTTTACTAGATTGTCCCTCGGTCGCGAGTCTTCCCCGCAGTCCTCGATCTACTTTGGACGAAGCCAAGCCTGTGATTCGCCATTTGTCGCAGTCTTCCTCCCCAAGCTTGGCAGTCCCCAGATTTGACGGGTGGCAAATCATGATTCACCAGTCTCCACGAATAGCATCGACACCATCCATTGTCCAACAGTTCAGCCACAACACGCATCCCGCTCACTAAAACTCTCTCAGGGCCCCTACCGGAAGCTTCCGTCCGTCTCGTCCGTCAATTCAAGTGGCATTTCCAAGGCAGCTACAGCTAGCTAGGTATGTACGTCAAGGCCGCTGCTTTTACATAATATTGTCTGCTTGTGTTCGGGTTACATGAGAATCCCGGTCACGTTATTTTCTTCATGCAGCCCTCGGTGCCTTTGTCTTATCCTCGTCCTTGGTATCTCGGTCCACAATCAAGCAGCTGCGTCGCAACGAGCCTCTCCGCCACGATCCATCGACTGAGACAACCTGACGCATAGCATAATAGCATTCGACCGTGTCTGAAAGCCTCGGCCGGCTTACATTTTGTCTCGATGACGACCGAGATAATCCCGCAATGAATTCGTCCTTAACCTCATTTTTGTTCGCAATCTTCTTCGTCTCCGTTACTGCGACCAAGCTTCTTCGCCTTTATCTCAACGCCCACGGATTTCCTGTTGTAGTATTTGTCGTTTGCCTCCCGGCATTTTTTCTCGCAGATGTCATCTTAATCAGTGCTGTCTGGGCCCTGGTATGTCGAAAGAATGGCGGGTTGGGTCTCTTTGGGTTTGCGGTGGGATGCGTGATTTGGTAAGTCGGCAACCAGATATTGTCACAGTCCATACATCCATCTGGATGATGCTGACAGGATACTTTTACTCCATCTCAGTCTCGTGACCCTTGGAGCGGCATCATCTCAGTTAGGATTTTACCATCACACGGGAGGCGAGCTTGATTGGGGCGATGCGACCAAGTTTGCCTTCAGTGTAGATGGCCGCAAAGTTCTACTGAGCGAAGGCGCCACTCCTCTGACCTTCGCCTGCGCCATACTTTTACTTTCCTGGGTCGTCAAGTCACGGCTATCCAAGCTTGTCAGTATAGTCGTATTATCTGGTGCAATCCATACACGGTCAGGTCCGTTTCGATAATTGCTTCTCCGTCTTTTCCTGGGGAAAGAAAAGCTTGAAACTGATGGAAACTGATGGTTGCTCATAGCACTGCGATGGGTTGCGACAAGGACAAACTCGAATTCAAAAGCCGAAACGAAATCGTCCCTTCTCCCCACTCGCGAATATGACTCCGATTCCGACTTCCTTTACGATTCTGATGACGCCAATACAGTCATTACACACAATGAAACGTCTGGCCAGTCTGGTAGCGAAGATTTTGGTGGTCGCGCGATCTATTGCCCTCGTTTCGTCACGAGAGGATACACCATGTTGGTCCTGCTCGCCTTACTCTGTATATTCACTATCTTCAACCATGACCGACCTTATAACCGCATGTTCACCACGCTGCCGCTGTCTCTCCTTGCAGTTGTTGCTCCAAAGCCGGTGGAGTGCTCATCGAGTTCGTGGCCTTTGCCGGCGCTTATTGAGAAAGTGAGATGGGAAAATCAGAATGGGAACTACAAGGGATGGGCGCCAGGCTCAGCCAACGAGGTTATCGAGAAATGTAGGCAAAGAGTGCCGGATTGGCTGCCATCTGAACTTCCATATGGATTCGCTCGCTGGAGTCAGGATTCAAAGTCAGAAGATGTACAGACGCTACTCCACAATACCACTCTCTCACATGACGATGGCTGCGCTGATCCACTGATACTGGACCCATACTATAACCCAGCAAATGACCCCATGAAGATCACAAACTTGGACAACCCCTTCTTGGAACCACTACAACAGATCATGCAAGAGCGATCCGTGAAGATCAAGCATATTGCTCTGATTTTGATGGAGAGTATGCGGGAGGAGCTCTTCCCGCTGCAGCAAGGCACGGGCTTTCACGACTTGATTATGAGATCCCACGACGAACTCGATCACGACGACCTCAATGAGCTGCTATCGCATATCTCACCCAACTCTGAACGCATCACCGGCCTGGAAGGCAATTGGATGGGTCAAAATGGCACAAGCTTTCGCAGGCAATTCTCAGAGTGGAACGACGAGACGAAACCAGGATTTGGCGGAATCAATATTCGTGGCGCGCTGACAACGAGCAGTGTTTCGACAAAATCTTTGGCGGCGGTCCATTGTGGCACATGGCCATTAGCTGTGGACATGTTTGAAGAGGCAGAAGCAGAAAGCTACCAACCTTGCCTACCACAAGTCTTGGAGCTATTCAACAGACTCAAAGCAAACACTTCGAGCGATGATTTTCATGAGCAGCAGTGGTATCCTGCCTTTTTTCAGGCTGTTACCGATGGATACGATCGGCAGGACAAATTTGACGACAAGATGGGGTTCAAATATATCGTCAATAAGAATCGTATCAAGCAAGACGCGCTCGACAATCCCGAGTTGGAAGAAATCAATTATTTTGGATTCCCGGAAACTGCGCTCAAGTCATATATAACAGATTATATCACGAACGCTACGGCGAACAATCAGCGCATTTTCATGTCGCACTTCACAAGTACGACCCATCACCCGTGGGCGACTCCAAAATGGTTCAACGCGAGCGAGTACATGGGAACAGCCCACGGATTGATGCAAACGCACAAGGATCTCAACAGCTACCTCAACACAGTCCGATTCACCGATGCGTGGATTGGTCAGCTCATGCAGATTCTCGACGAACAAGGCATTTCCAACGAAACTCTAGTCGTCTTTGTCGGGGACCACGGGCAAGCGTTCAAAGAAGATGTCAGCAAGACGGGCACATATGGGAACCCACACATCAGCAATCACCGAGTCCCCATCACATTTCGACATCCGCAGCTACCTCGCGTGCAACATCAAGTCAATGCAACCTCTCTCAGCATCCTGCCTACCATTCTCGACCTTCTCGTGAGCACCGATTCACTAAATCCAAAGGACACGGCCGCAGCGGCAGATCTCGTTCAGGACTATGAGGGCCAGTCGCTCATACGACCGTTCAAAGCCACGCACAATGGACGACGAGCTTGGAATTACAGCCTTGTCAATCCAGGCGGTCGCATCCTGACGATTACATCATCTGATACCCCGTGGAGGCTGGTCCTTCCCTTGGATAAGAAGACGGAGTACATTTTTTCGGATCTCGGCAGCGACCCAATGGAATTAGAACGTGTGTTGGAATGGTCCTTGAGCAGCTTGGCGTCTACAGTCCGTAGCAAACACAGCGAGGAAGCGGCAGCCTGGCTGCGTGAAGCCGAGAAGGTGGGTCTCTGGTGGGCATCGGAGCGCAAAAGACTTTGGAAATACAACCCGTCATAAGCAGGCAGATTGTATTCCGGGGGTTTGCTGCTAGTGTCGCCTTGATCCTATTTTTTCTTGGACATGTACATACTTTGGGTATTTCGGGGACAATGCTTGCATGTGGTTTAGTCTATCTGATTTGGCGTGGAATTCCTTGCGCATCTAGATTCCCACTTGTTGATCAAGTTTTGTTTTCTGGGCGTCTTTTTTTCTCTCGGAAGCCTCTTCTCGACGATCTGGCTGAGGTGTTTGTATAAACAGCAAGCATTTCTGCAGATTGTAGTATAGCCGGGGTATTGAGCCAAAAGGCCAGCCTCTATTTTCTATTAATTAATTCCAACTACCTACCATATTCCGTAACATCCTGTTATATATGTTGCAACTTGCGTCTGATGAATTCGAGCTTTGGGCTCGGACCAAGGTACATGGTAGGTACCTACTGTTTAGTCGGTTGTCAGACGTCAGTGTCTCTTCTTGGTTGGCATGTGACCCGGCCGGTGGCCAGAAGGCTCTAGATACCTAGATACCAAACCTACGAGACCCACACGCACGAATATGTACCTCCTAGGTACCTAGTACGAGGAAAGGAGGCTATTCCCTACTTCCTCAGTGCCTCCTCTCATTCCTCCTTGAATCCTAAGCCACTCCTACTCTTTGACGAAAGAAACAAAAAAATGGGCATGCCTCACGCGCTGTCGACCCATAATTCGAATATGTCTCAGTGTACGCAACACGAGAGGTTTCTGTAGCTCCAAGCACGGCGACCACGAGAACAGAGATGAATCACGAGACGCAAGATATATGGACCAGTCCAGAATCGTCTAGTTAGATGAATACCTTTATCCATTAGTCCTGCTATATAATGTTTCAAAAGTCTAAAATGAATGCGCGCTCCAAAGACAGATGCAACCGCTAATTTATCCCATGTTCATTAGGCGTATACTCAAAAACACACATCCAAGGCGTCATTAGCGAAGCTAGAAAGACTACACAATCGTGAACTAATTACGCGCTCTTCGTTTCTGCATGCTGCGTCTGCTTTTTCTTGATCGGCTACTTCTATTCATAGCAACCAGAATACGTTCTGAGCCAAGCTCTCCGGCAACCATGACTGCGAACTGAGGATTGACGGTAAGGGGAGCTAGGATCGATGCATCCACGACGTGAATGTTCTGCGTGCCCATGACTTGAGTGTTGATGTCGACGCACTTGCCGATACGGCAGGAGCTAGACCAGTGGTTGACGGCGCCGACGGCATAGGCAGACGGGCTGGTGATGTACTTTCGGATCTCTTCTAGGCTGGAATCTCGCGCAATGTTGAGGGGAGTCAGGCCACCCTTTGCAGGGGACGTGGGCGTCGAAGGGGGCAGATGCTGGAATATATTGTAGATGAAGCCAGCAATGTCTTCGGCGTCCCGAGAATTGCTGTACAAGACATCCTCGCTGGGCAGGGCTGAAAACTTGCCATCCTCAGAGAGCACAACACGGCCGGAAGACAAGAGACCTGACGTTCCGTAGATGTTCAAGGTAACGGTGTTGTCGCCGGTGAAGTCGGAGTAGCCAGCCGAGTTCACGGTGCCTTGGACTCCGGAGCGTGTTCCGTCTGAGTGGTTCATATAAGTCCAGAAGACGGAGGTCTGTGACGTGAAGCTGTAAGGGCCGGTTCGCGAATTGAGGTACATCTCTTTGTCTTGTTGCTCCGGTTCCGCGTACTGATAAACATAAGACTTGATGTTGGGCGACGACAACTCGATGAAGGTGTTGGGATTGTCGAAGAGGCCCTCGCCGACATGCGGTTGAACGATCCAGTTGGTCTCGTTGTACGGCGTAAAGGACTTGGCAGCCAACTGAGAAAGGGCTTCCTGAGGACCAATACCGGAGTACATGAGCATCTTGGGTGACAGCAAGGCGCCCGCGCTGAGAACCACGCGACCCTTGCCAGCGGTAAGCTTCACGGACTTGGTCTCGCCGTTGGCCAGCTGCGCCATCACGGCGGAGGCCACACCACCAGCCTGTTCAATGTACTTGACCGTGACACCAAGCTGGAGCTGGAAGTTGCTGCGAGCCAGAGCACTCTGCAGGTACGTCCGGGTTGGTCCGCCGCGCTCTCCACCAATGAAGTTATAAACGGGACGTCCGAAAACGGCGTCCTTGTCGTCAATGGTGTCCAGGAACGACACGTTGGAGTAGCCCGCGCCGTCAACGATCCACTTCTGCACATCCTCGTAGCCGCTCTGCAGGAAGAACTGGCCGTCTTGGGAATAGTGTGTGATTGCGGGCTGTCGCTGCAGGAGCTTCTGCAAAGAGCCTTGGACGTCGGAGCTGTGCCAGCCGGGGGGGTGGTAGTCGTCCCAGTCGGACGCAGGAGGCTGAAAGTACAGACCTGCGTTGATGGCGCTGTTTCCACCGACTGTACAGGCTGCAAAAATGGTTGATTGCTCGGAAGTGCAAAGAAGGCTGGATTTACCGTTGAAGATGGTCGTGTCTAGTCAGGGGTGGCCATAATGTGTCAGCACAAGAGATCGTCGGCCATATACATCTTAGACATCATGCAGATGTTGTATGTACTTGACAAAAGGAACGGAGAGAATACTACTCACATAAACCAGGCACATCGACTCTGCTCAGATTCGTGCCACTCAACCAATCAGGTCGTTCCTCTCCACCAACAACACCATAAGACTTTCCTCCTTGCTCCAGCAAAAGTGTCCGGTGTCCCGCCTCGCTCAGTCGGTCTGCGACGATGATGCCAGCAGTGCCAGCACCAACGACAATGGCATCCCAGGTTTGAGAAGCCCAGTCTGCCGTTGCCGCCGCTGCAACGGGGGCTGCTCCCACCGCGACCACAACCCCAACAAGTCTTGTAAGAGCGGAATGCATGTTGTATTGTGCCCGAAAGCAAAGACAAGACTGCTCAACTCAATGAACAATAAAGTCGAAGCTGGCGATCAAAAAAGGAAACCGCGATGGCAACAACATGCTGATGAAATGCCGTTTATAAATAATAAAGCTGCGTGTTTTGTTTTTCGTTTGCTCTCGCGCCGAGCCGAGTCCAGCATGTTTTTTTTTTCACCGTTGCTTTCTAGTTCACTCTAACTAGCCTACATGATCGATCTGCTATTCTTGGTAGCACGAAGCCATTGACACCCGTTTTGCGCGGTAGGGCCTAAGAAGTTCTCGTATTTTATTTTCTTCAGCACACTAAGTGGGACAAAGTACGGGCATTGCGGAGCGGACTCGGTAGACCGACAGATTTAGTGCGACCCGTCGATTCAGTCCTTGGGTATGTTAACTGTGCTACGTTGTATGTCTTGACTTAGAAGTTAGGTATCTTGGGATTATGTACGGAGTACATACATACTGAATTCGAATGTTCCCTTCAATGGCTTATTTGATCCTTCTTGCTGGATTCCATTTGGAGTTCGAGTCCGCTTTCTGAGTCTTTTTTGGAAGATGATTTGATCTCGGGCGTTGATTTGCAGGGGCTGAGCTGCGGAAGATTTAGGCTTATCTCTTTTTCTGTGGTGTAACGTATATTAGCCTTGCAATAATTCCAGGGTTAGCAACGAGCACGTATAATTATGTATGTATGTCTCTGTCTATCAGTCAGTCCAACAATGCATTCGAGAAGACGAGCAACGTCGAACGAAGCCCGGCATTGGATGCGGCTAGCAAGGAATTTGAGATGGGTAACAAAGAACGCGAGAATGTTTGCGCTAGAAAAGTCTACACGACTTGGACCAGACCCCTTGGATCACTCAGGCCATTATTCGTAGCCGGAAGCTCATCTCGGCAACAGCGCCTCCAAAATGTAGGCTAGGTACTCCGTAGGCAATCTATCCGATGGTCGAGCGCGGAAGTCCCGGCGCTTCGGCACCGAGTCCTGCAGGCGCCGACTCCCGCCGAAGATCAAGCTGCGTGCAATAGCTCCCAAACGAAGCAGTGGTGGAGCAAGATCGTCATCGTGGAGCAGCAAGAGTAAGACAATTCCAAGCGAGGCTTGGCGATATGTAGGCGAATGGAGGCCATTCCAGGGGGATGGGGTGTGGCAACAAGTGCGCATGACCGAGTAGCCGGGAAACGACGAAACGTGCCGACATCAATTTTCGATTTTTGTGCGCGGAGCCCTGGGCCCTCGTGGCGTTATACCTAGTGGGGGGCGGCGCAAAAATAAAATTGCGTGTGGTGATCCAATATGGTGAACCAATTTTTTTTGGCCTAACTTAGGTGCGCTGCACTGGGCTGAGGCTTGAATGTTGCGTCAATCGTGAATGGCGACGCCATCCACAGCCAAGCTCTCGGTGGCTGTAGACGGCCTCGCAGTTCGCACGAGGCACAGAGTTAGTTGCCTTACCTCCTGACGAATTTCATCATGCCACAACTCATTTGAAGATTTGAACGTCAAATTCTGCCATGAAAAATGCTTCTCCCGTCCTCAACACATCCGCGCTCGTCTCCTTTGCCACGGTGAATTTGATGCACCGTCCTACCAGCATGACCATGGGTCCATGACCATCATCACCCATCACCATCCATGCGTCTGACCCTCGTTTTCCTCGCCGGCCTCAGCGCCGCGCTTCGCTTCTCCGTCCCTCCAGTCGAGGGCACCGAATGGGTCGAAAGCCGGCCCTTTCCTGTCTTCTCCCACGAGCAATGCACCGGCGGCAAAATCGACGGCAATCACTTCTACATCCCCAAGAGACCCAACCTAGATCGCAGCGGGCGCGGCTGCAACAACGGCCACCTCCGCGCCCAGCGTCGGTACCACAACGACTACTCCTCCGGCGTGCACCAGTTTGGTGGCGCCTTTACCATCAACTCCGTCTCCGATACACGCATCGCCATCAGACAGATCGTCGACGAAGGCCGCCATCAACCTTACTTTACTCTGTGGGCTGGCAAATGGGGCAAGCTGTATGGCGTCGACGGATATCAGTTCTTCGCGAGACACATTGCCAATGTTGGTAAAGCCGTCCGTCTCAACACGGTTCATGACGTCGAAAAGGGCCGCATCAGCTTGTATGTTGACGGCAAAGAAATTTACCGGGACACAAGGGCGCCACGGGGCAGTTTCTATGACAAAATTGGCGCGTACGTCACGGACAAGAGCCCGGGGGAAATGAACATAACGTGGGACTATGTGCAGTTCTGGCACAAGTAAGGAGTACTCGGTACCTTCTTCATGCTTGGATACCTCGATGGCAGCGTTTGGCGTTCTTCTTTGTGTTTGTAGACCTCGGAGACAGCAAGAAGGGTGGACACATATCGCGAAGACGCTGTCGTCACAACCTGTCCTGACTGTTCACTTATTTACCAAATTATTGATGGCAAAAGGGAATGGGTGGCCTTGGAACTTGTTGTTCTGGATAGCAAGCTACGGCAACTAGATAACTTGACAGCCATCTACAGAATGTTTCTCAACCAACTCTTGACCTTTTTGCCCTGCTGCGTCTCGGTTCTGTCCCCTGCGTACACATTATACACCGGCGCAACATGGCCTTCTCGAGGCCCAACGAAGAACTCTACATTGGGAAGTGCAGCCTTTTGCGGCATTGTCAGCAAAGGTTCGAGTATTAGAGCGGAAGAAGAGGAGCACGCATGAATTCGTATGAGGTGGAGTAAAAATGCAATCCCAGAAAACGATTCTCGTAACAGAGGGCGATCGATGGGGCGCCAGGGAAAGAGGGACAAAAAGGGTGAGGAAAAAAGGCCGCAATAATTACCTGCAACTTCTCCGCGAAATCTTCAATCACTGGCAGCATAATCTCGCTCCCACCACCACAGATCAAAACCTGCGCCACTGGAAAGGCGCCCAGCCAGCTAGTCGGCGCGGCAGACGCGCTCGTATAGTAGTCCTTGGGTGCCCCCCCCAGAAACGCGCCGGCCCACGGCCCATCCACCTCGGGCGTAATCAAGTCACCGCCCGAGTATATGCCCGCGAGCCGCGCGCTGTGGTCCTCCCCGATGAGCGTCCAGGGAGCAATGGCGACAACGCCGGCGAGAGGCTCGTTCACCTTCAGCGGCTCGATGGCTGGATGCGTATGCGCCAGATGCGACAACACCCCCATGGCCAAGTTGCCGCCGGCTGAGTCTCCTCCAAGAAGCACCTGCGCCGGCGCCCGGCCTGTATGTTCGAGCACGTATCGCAGGGCCTCGACCGACTGCGTCAGCTGTGTCGGGTATGCCGCGCCGGGGGCGAGGGAGTAGGTCGGGACGAAGACGGCGAGGTCTTGGCCGTGGGAGCGAGCTGATGCGACCAACCCATCGAGGAAGATGAAGTAGCCCATGTTGGCGGGTAAGCAATAACCACCACCTGTAGGCCATTGTATCTGTCAGTCACCCGTCGATTATGCCGTCTCTTGTGAGGGATCAGATGGAAGATTTGGGGGTCGAGGACCAATCCGTGGAACAGCACTTACCGTGATACCAGATGAGCACGTTTTTCGCATTCTTGCTCCCCAGCCAGTGCCCTTGAGCCCCGTGGCCCAAATCCACCGTCTCGGGCTTCATATTTGCTGACCGGGCATATTGTGTGTACACGACGCTCGTCAGAGGCAATATGAGTCTACACGCGGAAAAGGCAAGTCAGAGCTAATTCACCCACAAGTCGTTACTTGATTTTTTTTCGTATTTTTCTCTGCTGATTACACCAAGGCCCAGGAATCACTTACTGGAACTGAAGAGGCGTGAGACGCGTCGTGGCTTTCCGCAACAGCGCATACGCAATGTGTAGACGGATACTCGGAGGATCCCTTGGACTGCGGAGAAAGACAGTCAGCGCGGAGAAGATGGCCACACCCACGATGCTTGCCACCGCGGGAATCAGGTCCAGCTTTTCCAGAAGGGAGAGTTGACTTGTCCCCTTTGTCTGCATCGTGATGGCCGTGGCAGCGCAGTATCGAGTCCGAGATGGCAGTCCCACGATGGCGGTAAGTCAATTGGGCCCCATGCCATGCTTGGTGAAGGACGCGATTTCCTCTTTTTGTTGTTTGTATCTTCCCCGGCTATGTTCTCCATCGCCTTGACTGCCTTCTGCCATGCTATTTTCTAGTGTCTGATCGCACACTAGTCGACGCTTGCGACTATGGGCCAGGCCGCGGCCGGGAAATCAAGAAGCAATAAAGTTACATCATGAATTGTGGGGGCGCGCACAATCCGCACGTCCCTCGGATGCTCAGCGCCACTGTTCTTGCGGGGACCAATCGCAATTGCGGACCGCTCAGGTCTCGTCGTGAAAAACCTTCGGTGGGTCTCGTTCTTCGTGCGTTTGGGCGCAAGCCAGACAGACGGCGTTTATTATAAGCGCCGACTCCACACCAGCTTCAACGTGTTACTCTACGCATAAAAAAAACGGTACGTCAAATATACGAATGCGCTTGTGTCTTGCTAATGAATATCTTAGCCAAGTCAGAGATTCCAGCGTGGGGCGCAAGCGGCCAAGGCTCGCCGACGCGTTCATCGATCTTCAAAATCTGCCTATACATCGCTGCCTGAGTTTCATCCAAGCGAAATACACGACAAAATCGAGTCCTTCATGCGTAAAGAAAAGAAGAAAAGTAATCGTACAGCCACGTCGAGTAGAAACACACGGCGGCGTGATCTCCGCGAAGAACGGGATAGTGCAGCAACATCGAGCACATATACACCGCTATCTGAGTTTTATCAAGACGGATTTCACGACCGAGCCGAGGCCTACTACCGCGAACAAAGCGAGAAAAGTAATTGTACAGCCACATCGAGCAAAAATACACGGCGGCGTCACCTCCGCGAAGAGATTCCGCCACATCCCTACCCAGGGGGAGCTGTGAATGCTATCTACATGCTGTATGTAGTACGACTGGCTCGACGGCGACAGCGGGGGACACATGATGCTGAAGATATCTTCTTCATTCGAGGACGACCTTTTCATTGTTCACAGGCTGAAGTCGGAGCCGGAGATTGAAGGGCTTGGGAGAATCGGGGCGGAATACACGTGGATAGACCCAGTTGAAGAAGGTGCGTGGTCGGTCCATGTAGAGTCCAACGTATATGCTCGGCAGGACTCAATCGTATTTTTCTCAGTGAGGCAATTGATGGCTCATGTAATGGCAAGCCGGACACGTCTAGTGAATTGTATGCCAGTTACAGACCACAGATCTACAAGAAGTGGAATCGAGACGTGAAGCGCGATCCGCCGATTTTAATGGCGCTTGCTCCGATCAATGGCAAGTCGCATAGCCCCCGGCGTTACAATCATCCTCCAAAACACATCCGTTGCGTCGATGCAGGGCTTATGGCATACAGTGACGTAGAGCCCCAGCATCAATGGCCCGTTTCTCTCGAATGCAGCAAGCAAGCACTTCATTGTGGCTGGCATGAGTCTGGAGACGTGTCTAGTGATGTATCATGTGTCTGGATGCGTCTGGTGATGCGTCTGGTGACTGTTGACCACGATGTCTGCCGATGACTCGTTGCAAATCAATGAGTGGGAAGTAGACACACCATCACCGACTCGGTGCAAAAACGTCAGTCAGAACGGCCAAATGAAAAGCCCCCGAATTCTGCTGCCTGGCACATCGCACCGTGCACGACACCATCCATCCCGGTCGCCAACCATAGACCCCGGAGCATCCAATCGCTACGTTTATACATGTCCATCACGTCTGACTCGATGCGACGCCTAAAAGAGCTGAACTGCACAGTTGGGCAAGCCGACAATGCAATAGGTACCTATACGGTATCTACATAAGAAGAGGGAATTTTTATGTACATGTTTGTTTCTATCACGATGCGTTCGCCGATGTGATGAGGCGTGCATGTTGTGACACCTCAATACAGCCGCATTCACACTTCTTCAAATCGTGGCGCTGTTTGCAACCTGTCAGAGCTTGTTGTGGTCTCTCTCATGTTTGTGCGCATGTAGATAAATAGGCGAGGTCGGAAGATGCTATTATTTTTGGGGTTTGGTCTGATTCTCCTCGTCCCTCCTGCCTTTTTGTCTTGCACGGGATGTGCATTGCTGAAGCACACGACTACGTTTTCACCTTGCACTGGCTGTCATAAAGTAAACGGAAAAACGGAAAAGTGATAAGGATATAGTTAAGCTTTTACCATGGCATCCGATGAGCCCTTGACGTCTGGAACTCCCGAAAAGGCAATTCCACCACCAGAGTAAGACGGTTTCGCTTTCATCCACCTCTCACTTACACCGATCACAAACAGATAAAACGGTGTATCAACCCCGTCAACACAGAAATCATCCACTCTTTTCCCATACCAGATCATAATGAAATCTCCCTCTAACTTCCTGTCGTCAGCTCTCCTACCCCCTTCTCCCCCATAACCGACAAAGCGACGCCTTCGCCCCAAATTCCAACATCAACCACCGTCGCGGAGCCCGACACTGAGAATCCCCTCCGACATCTGTCCCGCGATGAGCTCTTCGCAAAAGTCTCCATCTTCCACGACCACAAAAATCTGCAAGACCACATCGACCTCTCCCTTCTGCAGAGGGGCGCTCTCGTGGCGCAGGACCCTGCCAACTTCGAGGCTCTCGATCTTCTAGATGACGTGGAGAAGAATGCGCTGCGCGAGGAGCGGACGCATCGGTGGAAACACCCCTGGCCGTTGTACTATACGATTATCCTCAACTCGATTGCTGCAGCTATTCAGGGGTGGGACCAGGTATGATGAACGCGCGAGTTTTTTCCAGCTTTTCTATACCCACGGCCCTCTTAGTTTCACGTACACAAACGTGGAGGACAAAGTCTTTCAATTAGTAGAGGGGATTCACTGACAGCAAAATGGCCAGACTGGCTCCAATGGCGCCAACTTGTCCTTCCCCGACGCTCTCGGTATCCCTGACTCCAAGGGATCAAGCTGCGGCCCCGTCGCAAACGAAGGCGAGTGCGCGAAAAATAGCTGGATCATAGGATTCGTCAACTCGATGCCCTACATCACCATCTGTCTCTTGTGAGTGTCTCCCCTACCCAAATTGACCATATAATGCATGCGCCGCAAAACTCCTCACGCCCTTTGACTCCCCTCCCCTGAACACAACGACGCTGATTCTGTGAAAACGCAGCGCTGGATGGCTGTCCGACCCCCTCAACGACTTACTCGGCCGCCGCGGCGTCATCTTCATCGCCGCCATCTTCTCCCTCCTCGCCCCCTTTGGAATGGGCCTCTCGCAAACATGGGGCCAGCTCGCCGCCTGCAGAATGCTTCTCGGTCTAGGCATGGGCCTCAAGGAAGTCACCGTGCCAGTCTTTTCCGCCGAGAACTCGCCCGCCATCATCCGCGGCGGGCTCGTCATGTCCTGGCAGATGTGGACAGCGTTTGGTACACCCCCCCCC